>JAVCKT010096275.1:0-13359 GCA_032273925.1 Rhynchotus rufescens
ATGCCGCCCTGTGCCCCGTGCTCTGGGTGTCCCTGCTGGAGCAGGGGGGTTGGACTGGATGATCTCCAGAGGTCCCTGCCAACTTCAACCATTCACAGAATCACAGAATATTCAAGGTTGGAAGGGACCCTTTCAGTATAAGATGCTGGTCTCTACTTGCATGTCCACACACTGTTTTTTGTTTCTTAAACCTAACACAATAACGTTCCTCCCTCCAGGCCATTGCCAGAGAAAAAAAATATTCCACCCTCTCTGCTTTCAGTGCCTTTTGTACATGGCCTAAAATGAAAATAGTCAAAATTTGTCATGCATAAGCAGGCAGGAAATATCACACAGGAACCTACTTCTTGGATAGCTGTGTGGTCATTAATGGGGTGCCAAAAGTATTTGTATTTAATGGATACTTTTTCCACCTAAAAGTAGGAGTTGTTGCTCTGGCCTGTACGTTGATCTTTCAGTGCAACATCCAGCAGATGGAAAATAGAGGTCAGCAAGTAATTTCCCAGGTCCCCAGACAGCTTTTAAAAGGTGCTTTTAACCTTATGGTGTGGCTTAACCATTTCCAATGCTTTTTTTCAAAATCAAGAAGGTGTTTCTAAACAGGCTATGAAACGTACCTCCCATACCTGCCCCATTCATCACACGAACATTTTGAAAACCAGGGAGCCTGCAAACATTGCTATCTTGAGTTTGGTAATAATTCCTGTGTAAGACTGGGTATCTCTGTATCTTTACCACATCATGTTGACTCATTTTAGTAAAATATCAGCAGCTTCCAGGGACTCAGATGCAAGTTAACATGATGGGAAACGATCTTCTTGTTATTCTGATGGCCTGTCAGAACCTAGTGTAATAAAGGGACCAAAAAGTCTCTAACAAGTTGGGGCCCTACAAGATCTGTGGAAACTAAATCACCCAGTGAAACCCACCACAAAAGAATTTCTTTGCAGTATCCCCTAGAGAAGCCCCTGAACTATGTGCTAGAACCCCAGTTTTAGAAAAATACAGGATTTTCATCCATTTTAAGCTTTGTACTCCTTGTAAGAGGTTTGTAGACCAAGTCTACTGCTGAAGAGTTCATGGCTGAAACTTTGTTGTGTGGGATAATAAGCTGGTTTATATGTTCCATCAACATGGATTATCCTGCCATGTCTTACCCAGCAGTGCTATTTCAAAAGTGGTGTTTTCACTGACGTTATTCCAGCTGTGCAGGCATTGTACTTCTGCCAGCCTCACCTCTTCCTTGCATTTCCTGGGTACTCCTCAGCTGTATGGTGAAGCCTGTGATGATGATGGCAGCGAAATTGTGGTTGGTAACATGATGTAAAAATCGCATCCTCCATACTCTTCTACTGCTGCTTCTACCCAAGCCTGTAGTCCTGCACTTGGGAGGCTTCCGTGGCCATGCCGCTTCACCAACAAAGGTTTCTTCCCTCCTTTCCATTTTGCAGCAATGGTCTCCTCAATTTTGTACGTTCTGTCCTCATCTGGATTCATTTTTCAATGCCCTTTAAGGGAAAATATCCCCTTTATTGCTTCATGATCATAGTCTATTAATTAGACTAGACATATGTACTTGTCCCTTCTACAATTTTAGGTCCTTTGAAAACTTCACCTGTGAATCTCTACTCATAACTTTTCTTCAATCTGCCTTTTCTTGTAGACATCCTTTCATGGTCTCCTTTTTTCTTTCAGCAGAGACGTAGATCTATTAATTTGATTTTCCTTTAATGTAAGCCAGTCCTCATATATGGTTTTCTAAATCCTCCTTATGCTTAGTGAGTCCTGTCCACAGGCTTTGTGGCTCTGGTAGTTCTGTGGGAGCAACAGTTGCAGCTCCTTATCAACTCTGATAATAAATCAATGCAGCCAAAGTGTTATGCACTGTAAAGTATCTCTACATCTTGATTCTGAGAGTCCTGTGAAAATGCTCAATAATATGAGGCTTTTGCTTCATTATCAATAAAAAAACATTACACTGCTTTAAAAGCTTTCCTAAAGCTCATATTAAAATTATTTTCCCTGGGCAGCCTGAGTAATTTCTGAGGTGTGTGTGTCCTGCTAAAAATGTTTTTAAAAGCCCCAGCTATTTCAGAACTCGTTTTGGTTTTTTTTTAGAGCAATATTGCAGGTATGTGGATAATGTGTCTATCACAGTTAAGACATATATATTATATATAGAAAACTTCTGCATACCCACCGAGTCTGCTTGTCATTAAGCATTCACCTCTGCTACATTAATCTTGTTTCTGGTAAAGCACTATCTTGCTGCCTTGTGTAAGCTTTAAGAGCCTTGGTTTGCAAGCCAGGTTGCTGCTTGGCTTTAGTTCAGAGTGGAAGATTAGCTTTCAGCTCCTTCAGAAAGGTACTTTATATTCCCAAAGCCTCCCATTTTCCCAAGGCCATAGGAAATGTCTTTTCTGAGTGGTGGTGTAGATATGCCTACCATCATGCCCATAATACACACGTGTAATACATGAATGCTCGACAAACAATTTAAATCAGGCACAGAGAAAAATATCAACTAGGTACAAGGGATGATGGTTGCTGGAGAAGCTTCTCCATTTTTTGTTTGTTTGTTTGGTGAATTGGATTTTGGGTTTTCCCCCCTTTTTCTACATCTGTTCTCCTTTGCTGGTTGCAAGGCTTGTGAAGAATGAGAACAGTCGATGGCAAACTTCTGTCCTCTACCTCTTTGTTCAGCCAGCCAGAGCTTCTTAAAACGTTCTGTAAAGTCCTCATGGACCTAAAGATGAAGAAACACATATACCACCAGCCTGCATTCCCTCTGTCTCTGGCAAAGTACCTTCACAAAGTCAATGCAGACTATATGGACTTCCGTACTTCACATGAAATTGATTCTTGGGTAGAAAAAGAGCAAAGCATTCGCAAATTATTTACTATAGCAGATAATGTGGTCCCCAAGGGATGTGCTCAGGAAGGACATTACGCCTGGAACTGGAAGTTTGATGTCTTGTTCATTTTTGGATTGCAGCAATCAAACTGAAGACTTCATAATGGATGCTGCAGTTACGTGTATACTATATTAAGATGAAATGCTGGATTTTGTTCTTTAAGGTTGTGATATCTGAGAGTTTATGATACTTGTGTTCTCCCATTCTTTCTCCCAAATGAGAGTTCTAACCACTTGGATAATGAAACATTTGCATTCTGTTTCTATCTCAACAAATATTTTAAAGCATAAAAAACCACAGAGGAATGGAAGCAAGCAAAACTCTGAATTCTGTGTTTTATTAGTTTTAATTCTTTAGTGCTTTATGCTATTTTTTAATGTGGGTTGCTCTTTTTTTTTTAATTCAATCATTTAAAGACTAGTTGCTTCACAAAAAGCAGCGTATTTAATTTAGATCATCAACAGAGAACCAGATAATATTTATTTTGTTGAATCGCTTGTGATTAGAATGAAAACTTTGCACTCGGCGAAAAAGCACGTCTAAAAGTAGGTGTATTTTGGAACATGACATTCAGAAAGAGCTTCTCAGTTAAGCAAAATGTTCCATTCCCTTTTCTCACATTTTCCAATTGAAACAATCTCAGTCACTAAAGAATGATGTAAACAACAGCCTTTGACTAAAAAATATGACTGTTCAAATGATATATAAGATTTTGATTTTTTTTTCACCTCCCAGTTGCCACATTAAACTCAGTTAAGATCAAGAATGAGTGCACATTGCCTCTATTCTATCTGCTTTTAATGATCCCTCTTGACAGTTTAGTACATGTGCAAATGGCTCAATATATATGTAAATGGAATGTTATTGAATTTCTCTTGCCTGAATGGCTTGACTAAGCTTGCAGTGGAATAGTGAAAAGATGTATTGATCCCTGGCAACATTCTCTAGGCATTCTGAGATGAAATACAGAGGTTCAGTCCAAGAGATCATTGCATCATGATCTTTATATAAGCATTCAGTTAACATATATTTCATAACTCAACATTACTGAAAGAAATGTGGTGAGAATATTGAGATTTTTATTTTATTATGGATTTCTTTACAAATATTGATTTCACTTCTATATAAAATATTAGTCATTGAAATAAGATATCAGTAAGCAGGATGTCCTCTCAATTGCTTCCAAATTGCCATTTTTGCTGATAATCAAAGGAAGAGATAGGAAAATCTTCACTCATATTCACATGCAATTTATTTTAAGTTCAAAATATGTATTAAAATATAAGAGAGAAGATTAAAAGTAATTACAATGCAAAGTACTACTAAGGCAACTCAAAAGTGGAAAGGGAATCAATAAAGATGAATAGAAGATTGTACAGGAAGTTATGAAAACTATTAAGAGCACTCATTTTATCAAAAGAACCAGAGGTGGGATATGCAGACTCCTAGGAATAAAGAATAACTTATTATCCACGGAGCTAAGAACGTACTTGAAAAAAATGCATCTTCCTATGATTATCTCAGAAAGTACAGCAGGCAAGTAGTTAGAAAATCACTGTGTGGTTGGGTGAGACAAGCCTAAACCCTGGTGGGAGTGCCTTGGTTATTAGATAAAATGAAAGTAATTGCTCCCTCCCTGCAATTCCTACAACAGGAGCACGCTGCCTGGCTCTGCGCCACGTAACGGGCTGTGATCAATCTCTCTCTGCTAGGTGGCTCAAAGCCATACCTAGTCACGCAACACATTTTTATCCAGTGCTGAGGTGCTCAAATTCAGATGCTTGGCTCCAAATCTTAGCAAGCATCTGGAGAAAATAATATATGATGGCTGGTTTTCCCAGAGTAGAGAATGGGATAAAGTCTTTTCCTTTGACATCTTGCTGTTCAGTTGTACCCGTGATCTAAATGATCTGAAAAGTTCCTCTCGGATCTGTAGGTATTTGTGTAAATAAAAACAGCAAGTTTGTCCTACCTGTTCACGGAGTGGTGAAGTATTAATAGATACCTTCACAAATACCTGAGAGTCTGCCAAAGCTAAGAATGAATCCGAATATTCACTGTGTATGCAAACTGACTGCTTTTTCAATTTTTTTTTTGCGTTTCTTACTCTTCTGTTTAAAAAGTTGCAGTTATTTGAACCTATGACACTTTGCTGCTCATCCACATGGGCGCCAGTTGCACAGGCAGGGTGGGCTGGGGTCAGGTCAGTGGGAATGGGGCAAGGGAGAGGGAGATGTGCCCCAGGTGGCATCTTCCTCAGCCTTCCTGATCAAGGAGAAGAGCTCGTGTAGGTTAGAAACACACGGGGTACACCAACACCTAGTCATGTAATAATGTAGGTTGGAAGGGACCTCCAAAGCAACTAGTCCAAGCTGTCCTATTACTGAAGAATCTTTTTCAAAGACAGAGGACATTGAGTACGGTTATCTCTTTGCTGCTGGTTTTTGTTTGTTTTTCTGTCAAGGAGAGAATTTAGTCTAGATGCCAGATGTTTAGCCTAGTATACTTTGCAAGCAAGGTATTCAAGCAAAGTTAAAATACCTGCAAAGTGGAACACAAGAACTTTGCCAAGGATGTAAATATGTAATTATCCTTATAAAGTGAGATTCTCTTTCATATAAATACTTATATATTATAAAGTAAGTATGCATGTATCTGTTTATGAAAAAAACTCATAATTTCTGATTATTTACTACTCAGACTTCTTTGTTGGTGGAAGTTGTCTTTGACTTAGATGGAAAATAGAATCCATATATCTAAGTATTCATCTTGCTTTTGATTTGTTTTTTAGAAATAGACTATATAGTATAGATTTCCTGTAGTATACTAAACTATGCTATTATTTCAGGACTATTTTAATTTACCATATTTTTGGAGGTGACAGAGGAGAATAATTCCTTCGAGATCAGAGCACTGCCTAAGCCAAGAGGTAATAACAAGGCATTTTAAAATTTATTCGTATGCAAAGTGAACTTCTTCATGAGGCACAACAACAGATATATAAGATCCTCCAGATTTCTTGTCTTTTACCATGGACTGTTATTAAAAGTTCTTGGCCCTCACTGAGATATCTCCCCTTTACCTGATTGTACTCTAAACCTATAGTTTTCTTCATATTCTCTTTTGGGAAGATAGAATTTTTATTGCAACAGATGTCTGTGTACTTTTGAAAAGAGCAACCTTCTACTGATGAAAAGCAAATATGTGTTGACAAATGCACATATTTTTATTTCATAACTAAATGCATTTGTTGCTTAATCTTGTGCAACCTGTTCAAAATGAAATTCAAAACAAGGTTTTAATGGTAGAAATCTGAATGCCTTAAACAGCTTGCAAAAATCTTTCTTGCTGCTGAATCTATTCTTCTACAGCTTATTTATCTAGGATGTAAGAAAATACTGGTGTACTTGTATGTGGACTAATGAATTTTTCAATTTTACATTTTTTTTCATTAGATTTTCAAGCTTTTTAGAACTAAAGAGTATATCCAATTGTGAACCAGCTTCAACAACTTAAGGCGTATTTTGTCTTCATTAAGCTTTGCAGGGCGGTCATTATGTGATATATTGTAGTCTTTTAAGGAGTGGTTTATGATGTTATGAACTAAGATAATGTTAACATGCTACTGAAACATTCAGTTTTTCTCTTAATCTCTCCTTTTTATTTTTAGTTATGACTCAGTATTTTCTCCTTGCCCAACTGGCTACAGAATGTTCAGAGATAAGGCTGTTAAGGTCCTTCAGAGACTGTTAGATAAAGACTTCAGCCTCTTCAGTCTTTGGTTTGACAAGACTTCAGAGATAAGAGTATTAAGGTCCATCTTGGATGAAGTTGGAATGTTTTAGTATAAAATATCAGTAGTAAATCAAAGCAAGCAGAGACTACTCCACACAAAATGGTATTACTCATCTCAAATATTTTTGAGAGCCTAAAGCTGCAGAAACAGCTACAGAACAACAGGGTCTCATGCACCCCATTTTTGTGAGAGATATCCAAACATTCATTGCATGCAGAATCTCCATAGTTAAAATGATTAGGGATAGGTCAAAGAAATTTTGAGTGAAATGTAAATGTCTCTAGAACAGGATTTTGTCTTCAGATATGTAGATCAATTATCTGGACCACTTTGTCCCTGAGGACCATGGTTCCTCTCCAGCTCTTGGTACTGAGATCTCATATGGTTACAGACACACACACATCCTATAAACTCTCTTCAGGAGCTATTTTAGATACTCAGCCTACGTCCTGCAGGTCCAACCTCTTCTAGTTTCTGGGACCTGTACCTGTAATCATTTCAGGCTTACAGCCTCTCACTGCTAGCACTCAGATCTCCTCTTCTCCTCATTGGCAAGTCCATCTTGAAATTTCCAGTTAATTTGTTTCTTAATTCAAAACTTTGAAAACTCGGAAAGAGCCGAGTTGGGATTTATTATGCTGACTGGTGAATATTACATTGAATAATATAAGACAGGCAATGGACAATACATTATTGAAAGTTTTACTTGAGATGGGGAAACTGTGAATCAGTACTCCTTAATATCCATGTAAGAAAACCCTAGCCTCGTCCATGGTAGAACCTATCACTGTCTATAATCAGGACATCCAGGTGTGAGCAATATTTTTAAGACCTACAGTTGCCAAGTCACAGAATTTGGCAGTGACTTTCACTAGATAACAACTTTAATTTTCTTGCTTATTTCTTCAGATATTTCTGTCCTCTCACCAGCATCATCAGAAATGAGTCCTTATTTCCTATTGTTCTTATTGCACTTATTGTTCGTTTAGTGACTAGGCTAGTTTCACACCTTTTTCTTTTGGACAATGTTTACTACAACATTTTTTTTCTATCTCCCCATTTTTCTTGGTAGCCTCTTCAGTCATGTAAATGAATAATAAATAGGAAAATATCACAAGAGAACTGAGATATCGATAGTTATGTCTTCTATTGGAATAAATCCGCGTAGGGTCTCTCCCAAAAATAATTGTGACTGAATATATAGTATAGGAACTACACCAGTATTTATTGGTGGAAAGGTAATGGATAATTTTTTTTCATTCCTTCCAGAGAGTTCCTCATCTATGTATTTTTTGAGCTCTGTACACTTAGTAGCGATACAGTAGCTGACAGCAAGACAGTAGCTGTCTTTGTTTACACAGCTCATTTGTGTAGCTGTGTACTGATGCTGCTTTGTTGATATGTATGAAAGTAACAGCAATGCTTTTTCTTAAACACAAACATCGATACTTCTGAAATATTCAGCAGTTCTCTGACTATATTTGGAGTTCAGCCATCTGTGAAGCTATTTGTGGACGGTACAGGCTTCTGTTTATAGAACAATTGTCTTGAGAAAAAAAATCTTTAATGTGATAGCGCCTTTACTGCACAATAATAATTCTCCCTAAATCATTATCATTATGCTGGTGCAGCTACATGGCAACTTTATTTGGAAGCACATCCCTGTGAATGTGCTCAGCCTCTGGCAAGCAGAGGGACCTCTCTGCGAGTGGTCTGGAGGAGAGACAGAGGAGGCTCAGAGTTTCTCCTGTTACGTGAACTGCCTTCCTTTGTGTGTGTGGCTGCCTGCAAATAATCCCTGCTCGGCCTTGCTGCTAGCTGCACCTGGGGACATGGATCTGTGGCAGCCCTGCCACTGGAAAAGGAGAGGTCGTGGAGTCCCCCTTTGGAGATTTTGCAGAACCCTCTTGGATGTGATCCTATGCAACCTGCCTTGGGTGTCCCTGCTTAAGGAGAGCAGTTGGACTAGATGATCTCTAGATGTCCCCTCCAACCTCAACCATTCACTGTGATTCTGTGAAGCTCAAGCAAACGCAGGCTTTGGCACTCTGATCTCTGAAAACGTTGTGCTCCTCAAGTCTTTTACAAAGGATTGCTTTCACAAGTCAGATCCTGACGTCTTTTCTGTCCTGTTCAGCTGTAAATGGAAAGTAAATAGTTCAGTTTTTATGTAATATTCTGTAATATTCTGTAATAAGTGTTTTAGTTTTTTGCCACCTTACTTTATGTAGTGACAACAAGAAAACATTGTTAATTTAGTTACTTCCAAGCCACAAGCCATTTAGATTGCCTTTATCTCCTTCCAACCGTTGTGAATTAAAGGGACTGATGAAGGAAGAACTTAATCCTATGTATCCTTACTGAGAAAAAGAAAGACCATGAATTGGACTTTCCACCTATCTTCAGATGGCAAAAGAACCACAGAAATCTTCAGCTCTTGAACTTGGAAACAGCAAGTCTTTCCTTGCTAACCAGGTATTGAGTAGCCATGTGAGAAGTATGCAGACCTTTGTATATCCTCAGTACCTCCACATCCCAATATCTGCAGTTGCTAATACCTCCAAGAAAGACTGCAAACCACCTTTCTTGTCTGATACTTCAGTGGAGGCGTCAGTGAGAAAAGTGGTTTCCAAATGAGTGCAGCCAGCAGCTCCTTTGAGGATTCCATACTGAATTTGCAGCGGAAATTGATGCTCCTACCTGTAAGTAATGAAAGTGCTGTTTTAGTCTCCTATTTTTGGGAGATCTCAGATACAACCATGATGCTTTTTTTCTTACTTTCCTAATGTGAAATTGCATTAAAAAGAAGAGAAAAATTCTCTTTCTAATACTGCCTTTCCATGCAATCAGATATGATACTTAGTATAAAAGGGATGCTATTTATTTCCGAGAGTAAAGATAGATTAGAGTTTATAATAAGAGATCCCAGAGACATGGCTGCTGCTTCTCTGAGCTCTGTGTGAGGCCAGTCAGGGGCTCCAGGCTTCAGTGTGGCTTGGACTGACAAACTGAAGCTCAACATTAATTTTTTTTTGAAGAGTGACATCTAATTGCTGAATACCAAAAAGAAAGTGATGCCACTGGTTATTTGTATTTAGAACTAGAATAGAAAGCTAGAAAGGAATACAGGAAGAAGCTTTCTAATTTCTTCAGATATTGTCTGGCTTTGAAAAGCCTCTTTTTCCTCAGTTATGTAATCAGAGGAATTCATACATTTGCATTTAGAAAAGCAGTCTCTTTAAAACACGTTCTCCAAAGCCATTTTATGAGAAGAGTCATTTCCAAATCGTGCTGTCCTTTTAAGTGCACTAAATCATACAGTGTAATTAGACTTCTTGCCTTAGCCTTTCGTGGGGAATTTTTAAAAAGGATTCAGCCCTCTTTAAAACATGAGTCATCAGCCAGCTGGGGGCCTGTATAGCCACAGTGTAGTCCTCCATCTCTTTGGAATAAGGGAGATTTGAATGTGAATTTGCTATTAAGAAAACTTTCAAAAAAAAAAAAAAAAAAGGAGTCCTATATTTTACATATGGGAATTTGGCATTCCCATATGTCTGCTAGGTAGGCCGAGAAGTATTGAGACTCACCTGCTCCTTCTGCAGCTATAAATGCTCTGTTCCTGTCACTGTTTCTAGAGAAATTTCTATTCCCATTACAGGAAGGAATAATCCCCCTCTTTTCCATTCCCCATATGCTCTGGGAAGCAGTGGAAAAGCAGCTGAGGGACTTTCACTACTGCCTTTGGGGAGGAGGATCTCCAGGCAAAGTCCTCCTCAGCTCCACAGAGCTGAAGAGAGATAAATGCCTATTTGCTGGGTGGCTCACTGAGCTCGTGCTGTTCGCATGATGTGTCAGGCTGTGAAGGCATGGACAATACTTTACAGAATTTTGTGGCCTTGAGAGTATGTGATCCTCCAATTTCTTATGTCCAGGGGACTGTTGTTTGAATGCGACTGGGCAGGCTCAAGAGCCAAAAAAAGCTCCCATTATGTATGAACTCCTTCATGTTCAAAAGCTTTTCAAGGAACCATTTATAAGAAGGCTTTTTTTGTTTGGTGGTTTGATTTTTTTGGGGGCCTTTTTTTGGCTTTTTGTTTTTCATTATTTCCAACACAGGTGCAAATTATGTTTTGACACACTTCAGTCATGGAAATGGCTGTTTTACATGAGCTGAAAAGCAGAAAGATGAAGTAAGCACACAGGGTGAGAGAATTCCAGACCAAATAGTTCAAATTTTGCCAAATTGTAGCTAGTAGAAAATAAGTTTTATAACAAAATAAAGTGTTGTTCAGTCTGAACTATATTCCTACTACTCACTTTGTTACTTTAAGAAAAAGAAAAATTAGCAAGTTATCCTGCCACCTCTTCAAATAATGGGTTACTAGGTAGAATAAAAAGTGTAATGTGGGGGTCACGGCTTTTAGGGGAACTCTAATTTTCACTTGTGCTTGTTCAGTGAGTCCTCTAGGAAATCCTTCTGTACATATTTTAGATCAGATTCAAAGTGATTTTTACCATTGGAACAGTATTAGCTTGTTTATCTGAAAATTAGTGGTGTAACTCATACCAGCCTTTTCTCACTCGCATCCTTCTATTCATGGTAAGACAGTCAGTTAAAACAGAGAGGAACAGAAGAGCATGTTCCCTATGTTTCAGTCAGCAATGGACAACCACACTCTAGATTTCTCTGAAGCATTTTCTAACCTCATAGCAACTATCTGTTCAGCCTTCTTCCAACTGTAGAGTTGCACTATATCATCCAAACAATATCTTACAGGAGATATACAAAGCTGTTATTCAGAAGAAAAACAGAAGCGAAGGCTACAAACATTTATGATAACCATCCTTCAAAAGTTTTGAGGTGATGCATGGTGTGAATTTTCAAGATTTGGGCTTGGTTTATTGCTTGTAGAAATAATGTGTGTACTGGGAGCCTTCCCAAAGACAGCTTGCTTTGTGTTTGCTTTAATGAAAACAAGTATACTCTTTGAAGTGATATTTTGGTTCTCTCAAAGAGGGCAAGCAATTCATCATTATTATGAAGTGGAACCCTAAAATATGTATGTTATTTTCTATATCAAAGACATGCAGTACTTCTTGGCTCTTCATCCTTGATAAAATATTTCTTGGACCATTTCAGCCAAATGCTGCTGACTGTTTATTTAGTAAAAGATATATATATATATATTTTCTGTAGCTGCTTGAGCATGGTTTTAAGTCTTTTTCTAGACACTATACATGAAGGCTTTCTGATATATAAAAGGAAAAGATACTGTGGAAAATCACTAGAGTTCATATGTCCATATGTGCATTCAATATCTCTTGGCTCTTCAGAGGTTAGCTTTATTATTCTTTATTATTCTTACAGCCTTTATTTTTCTGTTATTTCTCATGCAAATTAATATTAGTGTTTTTAAGTGTTCTGCTATTCCAAAAATAATTTAGATTGACTATATGAGTTACCAGCTGCTTGTAGCAACTGATTTTATTCCTATTCATTATGATTTTAATGCATGCAGTATATACTAATCACAGCATTTCTTTTGCTTATAAGCTTAAAGCTAGTAGAGATTTTGCATCCTGACAGATTGAATATTACAGATTATTGTAGTGGAAGGATCAGAGAGTTTTAAAAACAGATTACTGCAGAAATCCCAATCTTCTTGCAGTCAGCTGGAATTTTCCCTGCAGCTTAGATGACAGATTTCTATGAAGAGTATCTCATTTGGGGGAATGGACCTAAGATGAAAGAGCTTGGAAAACTCAAATCCAGTTGCAAGCCTCTCTCCATCAGAAAAAAACTTTCTGACCATTATCTTCCAAAGAAATTCCCAAACTGCATGTGCCAAAGCATTTGACTCCAGTCTCTGCAAAGCTGCCTCAAGAAAAACATTTACATTCTTCTTTTATGGTAGCCTCCATATGAAGAATGTACATTGTTCCCACCTTACAGCACAAGGCAATCCATCTCTAGAAGGAAAGACCTAATGAAGCCAGGATGCTCAAACACACTAGAGGAACTAGGAACTAGATAGTGGACTGGAGTGACAGACAACTACATCAGTTATCCTCAGTCCCTCTGACTTCAAGTGACTGCAAGGAAGGAAGGTGTGTCATTTATTTCCAGGCTTTTCAGTAACCCTAGTTACTGAATACTGATAGTATTTAGCAGAAGATAAGGTCGCTAGTTGCATATACCAACTGTTAGAGATAAAGATCCTCAAAGACCTAGAATATATGATCTGAGGAAGAATATGATGTGGAGTGAATTAGACTTGTTTAATCTGACAAAAAAGAGGCTGCAGGATGATCTTGTTGTTAAACTCAATGAGCCATTACAACAATGACAAAGTTGTGAAGTTACAAACTCTTCTTGGTACCATCAGATACTAAACCAAGGAGATGTGCAAAGGCCTTGCAGCTGTCTCTGCCCAGTAGCTGGTGCCTTGCTCTAGCACTGCTGTTATGCTAGGGTGGGCCCTTGTAAGGTCACACCTAGCTGTTTTATACCATGGCATGCAATAGTAATTTTACAATGGACAGAGAGTCCCCAAGTGAGGCCAGTGTGAGCACTGCTGCCTTCCACTTTTAACTATTTCCTAGGAAGAAATTACAATAGTTATTTATTTGTTTATTTATTTATTTATT
>JAVCKT010096276.1:0-13357 GCA_032273925.1 Rhynchotus rufescens
TCTCCAGAGAAGGAGACTCCACAGCCTCCCTGGGCAGCCTGTGCCAGGGCTCTGGCACCCTCACAGTGGAGAAGTTCTTCCTCACATGCAGATGGAACTGCCTGGGTTTCAGCTTATACCCATTGCCCCTTGTCCAGTCACTGGCCACCACTGAGAAGAGCTTGGCCCCTTCCTCCCTACATTCCCCCTTCAGGTGCTTATACAATCAGATCCTCTCTCAGCCTTCTCTTCTCCAGGCTAAACAGGCCCAACTCACTCAGTCTCTCCTCATATCAGAGATGTTCCAGTCCCTTAATCATCTTGGTTGCCCTACTTAAAGTATTATGGGATTTCATATCCAAAATGATTTTCAATCAGGCTCTGACACATTTTGGGCAACAATCTCTATTCTGTTTTTCTACCGAAATCTGGAACTTTTATGAAATGAAGACTTGAGGCTGTCTCCTTGCACTTTGGCAGCCAACAGCGAGATCTGTTGGGAAGGACTTTCCTTCCCTTTTCCTTCAAGGGGATCTCCTGGTGAGGACCAGTGCCCCTGGCTAGGTGGACAGCAAGCTGGGAAGCAGCTATCTCAGCCAGATTTCATATCAGTTGACCCTATTTCCCTCTCCATCGAGTTATTCCTGCCATGAGGGGCTCCCTGAGGCCATCCCGGACATCAGCAGCAGCCCTTTGGCAACAGGGTTGTGCTGTAGGGCCAGCGGTGGAAAGGAGGCAGGGAAGGTCACCAGGAACATCATCAGTTCCTTCTGTCCCTGCAGCAGCTGAGGGGCTCAGCTGAGCCCAGGGGAAGTCGGGTCCCCCAGTCCCACTGTGGGAGCAGGATCCAGAACCGCTCCTGGGGTGGGAGAAAGTTTCTTTCTCACTGCATGGGTGAACAGGACCTGTGTGAGAAATGGGAGCCACTAGCTCAGGAGGGAAACAAGGACTTATATCTAAACATGACCTTATTCAAATCCAACTACCTTTTTTGTTTTTAAATCACATGCATTTGTCACACACTTAGACCAGGCCTTGGTGCTCCCCGAACAACCCCCAAACTCAACGGGAGCTTTAGAATAACCTCAAGAGCTTCGTTCCTCCTTAGCTCCTCCTGCCCTAAGCACACTAATCTGGACTCAGTTAGACTGACAGAGGACAACTACTGCAAGCAACAACCCTGTTACAAACCTCGTCCTTATGCATGCATGCATAGTCTTGGCACGGGGAACTGGGACTATCTTTTGGTGTGGGTTTTAAATGTTATCATCTCACCTGGACGGTCCCAGCCAGCAAAGAAGAGATGGGATTAGTCTGGGTTGCCCTCAGTGTGTTCAGGGGCTCAATCATGTCCTCGAGTCTTTGCAAACTTCCCTCCATCTACAGAACAGAATTACCAAGCAAGAGAAGGGTTCAATTCTGCAATTTCTGCTCTGCCAAAAAAATCTCGTTCGCTTGAGGATGAGAAATGGTCAAAAACAGAAAATGCCAGTTTGAAAAGCAGCCACTTTGGGAAAGTTTTAATGGAGTTCCTGACTTTGAGCCTGCTAGTGCCAGCATTAGCGAGTGCAGTTCTCTGAGCTGGCCAAGTCCTTGTCTCCCGAGATGTGAGCAGACTCGGAAAAGATCTCTGCCAGGTGAGTTATACCAAGAGAGGGCTGAATCTCATTTGTGCAGCCCTGTAGCTCAGCTGGAGCAATGTGCTTTCAGCTAATTGACAGGAAGGCAAAAGCCCCAGAAGGGCTGGTTTAACCAAAGGAGGGTTTTCCTGGTCCTCGTGCCGTGGTGCGAGTGGCTTCCCCTGCCGGCCCTGGGGTTCACTTGGTGCTCCCTGCCACCGCCTTGATCGAACGGCGCGTTTTCAGCACTCTTCTTTAATTAAATTTGCACAGAAAGGGAGAAAAGCCAACTGTCTCAGCCAGCTCCTGCCCTCTCCTTTAGCAACATCCTTCTCCGTGGGCATGCCCGGCGTTGCAAGCGGCGTCCGCGGCCACCTGGGCTGGGAGCAGCTGCCCCAGACCTGCTCACCTGCCCCTGCAGTAACCCCTGCTGGAAGATGATGCCGAGCGCTGCCCGGGCAGCCCTCAAAGCCCTCGTGCTGCTTCGTGTTGGTCCCATGCTGGTTCAGGGGCTTCCTCCTCGTGGCACAGGGTGATGGGAGCACCTGGCTTGAGGGGCCGTTTCGTTGTCCTCCCGTGTGTAAGGCAGGGGGCTGCAGAGCAGGCCCAGCTCCCCCGGCCATGGGAGGTTCCTGGCCCCCGCAGCGAGCCCGAGGTGATGGCCAAGAAGCCAGACATACCAAAATCCTGGGAGAGGATCAGTCCCAGAAATACCAAAATCCTGGGAGAGGATCAGTCCCTTGCAACTCCCCGCCATCCCTGGGCTTCCATTGCCCCCAACACCTGACAGACCAGCTCCATCTCCTTGCACTTCTCATCACACTGCTGACTTGCACCCTCTGCCTCCACCTTCCTCCCTCCACTGGCCCCATTGAGGATTTTGGCCTTTCTTTCCCTACTCCATCAGCCAGCCACCTGCCTCCCATCCCACCATTGCCCAGAGGGGAATGTAGCTGCTTTGGGAGTGGGACTCGGTCTAACGAGCACTGAGCAAGCAGGATGATGCCACTCAGCTGGCAGGTTTGGGCTGGGAACCATCATCTGCCTTTCTGAACATCTCCATGTAAATTCAAACAGCAACAGCCCCAACGGGGCTTTGCACAGTCCAGCACGTCGCCAGTGCTCGCCCGGGCACCGGCCTTCCTGGCTTTAATTTGAATTAATAATTACAGATTCTTATTCTTCCCCGGGATGGAGCTGAAGGCACTTCCCATAGCACATCTCCCATCTTACAGGGAAGTGTGAATCAGATTCTGCTGAGAAAAATGAAATCCAAACTTTACTTCTGCTCTCACTCCTATGTGTTCCTAAAGAAAGGGAAAAAATGATAGAGGTTTTTATCAGGAAGTCAACACAGCTTTTCACATGGTGCAGGAACAAGGGACAGTCCTTGATACGTAATTAATGTTTACTAAGAAACTACTATTCTTATCCCATTGCACAGTCCATGTCAGCCAACTGCTGTCCCTGAGAAAGGGACAACCCAGAAGGAGAACTTGGCAGGAGCTCAATGGGAAAAGACATTTCCATGGATCAACGAACTAGCAGCTAACAGGGCTTTTGTAAAAGGACACAGTGGCCTGCGAGCAGGTACCTCTCCTAATGCAGACAACAACAGTTTGTGCTCCTGATCGTAAGAAAACATTGCTTTTTTTTCCTGCTTTCTTGGCACAGCTGAACGGCTGCATTAATGACGAGTTTCCTACATTCCCAACTCAAAAGATTTAAATCTTTCCCCCATCATCCTTTATTTTCTTTCTCCTGCACAGGCCCTCCCAAACCAACTAACATCTGAGATCCAGCTGAACTTCAGCCTAATACAGCTTATTGAATTTTGTCTAAGGTTGTATTTCAGTCCTAATTCACTAGGAATATGAAGTCATGATCTTAATTTTCCTCCAAATTATTCATATTTAGTATTGCTGAAAGATGCAGTTAAGAAAATATTTGCCAACAAAATGAAAATGGCTTTTAAATAGAACTGAAAGAGCATATAACAGTAATAATAAGACGAGAGGGAAAAAAAGTCCAGTACTAGGAGCCAATTATGTAAAATATATTTTATAGTCCTGAAAGTCATTATATCTTTTAATATCTAATGTTAATGTCTTTTTTTTTTGTTTCTTACTAGTTAATTTAAAGATGTCCTTAGCCTTATTGATCAGAAAACTCTTATCTGAGCTGAGATTTCTGCCTTACCAGGAGAAACAAGGGCTGGATTTATGCAGGGAAACCACTTGTAGGAAGCATGCAGCAAGGGTTGTTGAGTTTAACAAGCTTTAAAGGCTTGTTGAAAAGCTCAAAAAAGGATCATGGAAGATTCTGTATAATGTTAAGATCCAAAGAGAGCTCCTATGCTCATAGCTCTGAAGGCAGCATGATGTATGTGACCTAATGGGAGCCAGGAGCCCCACTGTGTTATATGGATGTATAGATGTTGAGATGCAGAACGCACCCTTAGTTTTAACTTATTTTCCTTAAGATACAGGGCTAGTGTCTGTCTGTCCCCATAAATAGTTGGGCAGCCAATTTCAACAGCTTTGAGAGCTCAGAACCAAAGATATGAAATTCGCAGATTCACAGAAGGGTTGAGGCTGGAAGGGACCTCTGGAGATCACCTGGTCCAGCCCCCTGCTCCCGTAGGGACACCTAGAGCACAGGGTGGCATCCAGGCAGCTCTGGAGTATCCAAGGATGCTGTGCGGGTGCTTGGACACTGGAACAATCTGCCCAGACAGGACGTGGAGTCTCCATCCTTATGATAGTCAAAACCCAGCTAGACACCATCCTGGCAACCTCAGGGTTGGACCAGATGATCTCCAAAGGTGCCTTCCAGCCCCAGCCATTCCATGAAATGTGTCATTGTCAGCAGCAGTCCATGGGCTCCAGAGACTTCCACTTGACGTTTAATGCCATTCCAGACCGCAACTTGTTTTTCTACTTACAAATATCAGCCGTCAGACTGTTACATGTAGCAGTTGCAGGTGGCTGGAATGACTCCAGTTAATTTATTTCAGGGTTGGGACCTATTTTTCCTCCTATGTTAATTTTAAAGAAGGCTCTGCAACCATGAAGTCATCGCAGCCCTCATCTCCTGCCACACGAAAGCTGGAGGCTGGCTGACTTACTAGCACCCTGGATAATAAGAAACACTTCAAAAGTTCAGGACTAACACAGATTTCCCTACTGAAAAAAAATATCATATGCAACCATGTGCTCAAGGTAATAATTATGGAGAATTATCTGCTATATGTACTGAAACAATGTAATTGAGATTAAGAAATTATATGTCTATACTAAAGAGAAGCAGACAATCCTGTGCTTCAGAAATGAACAGTATATAGAATGAGTTATTTACATGTCTGGAGGAATCTTAGGCTGAATTATTTCCACAGTGGGTTTGCATTTCTGTTTGGAGAAGAATGAGGCTGCTGCCCACGTGTCCAGCCCCATTTCCGTGCTCCAGGCAGAGACCTCGGCGCGGAGCAGCCGCCGTCCTTCACACCTGCCCTCCAACAACAGCTTCTTCTCCCTGCGACACAAGGAGAGCAACTTGTGCAAACCACGAAGGCCAACCTGGGTGGAACAAGAGAGGAAAGGCTGCTCACTGACACACTGCTAAGAAATTTCGGAATCAAATGTTTTATCAGGAAATCTGCCTGGCTTCCCTAATGGCAGTAAATAAATCCCACGTGCTCCAAGACTGCCAGAGTTATCGATCGCTGCTTGTAGCCAGGTTGGCCTGAGTGATGAGAAAATGGCATTAGGAACTTGAAAACATCCATGTTTATTGAAGTTCTTTGATAGTTGAACATTTCTCCAGAAACTTCAAATAAATGCGAAGTTTACCAGCCAGACAGCAGCAGAACACAGGTAAGTCTCACCCAGAACTAGGTCTTGGAGTTTGATCACAGAATGGCTGAGGTTGGAAGGGACCTCCAGAGATCATCTAGTCCAATCCCTTGCTCCAGCAGGGACACCCAGAGCACAAGGCACACGGCGGCATTCAGGTGGGTTTGGAAGATCTCCAGAGAAGGAGACTCCACAGCCTCCCTGGGCAGCCTGTGCCAGGGCTCTGGCACCCTCACAGTGAAGAAGTTCTTCCCCACATGAAGACAGAACTTCCTGTGTTGCAACTTACACCCATTACCCCTCGTCCTGTCACTGACTACCACTGAGAAGAGCTGGAGGCGCAGGTCATTGAGCTGGAGATGCGGGGAGCAGGACTCAGGACTTCACAGGGCCCTGTCCCAGGATACCAGAGAAACTGGGAAAGGAATCGCTGATGTCTGCTCTGCTTCTGTCCCCTCTGGAAGCCCTGCAGTACTTGAACACATTGCTGTGGTGATGCAAGGCCAGGCCACTGTGGCTCTGGCTCTGAACCATACTGTGGTCAGGGAAAGGCTAACACAGAACTTCCAAGCTGCCCTTTCCTAGAAAAGAAGAAAGGTTTTGAGGATTCATTAATCCCGGCCTTCCATATAACTGCCCACAAACATCATTGATATGTCCTGTTTTGAGTCCTGTTATTTGTGTTTTGGCTGCTACGAGCATTCTTCATTGGAAGACCTCAGGAGTCAGAGAAGGCTTTGAGTCATTTGGTAGTTTGTTTCAATGACTTTGAGTGATGAAAAGTTGCACCTAATTTCTCATTTGACTTATCTGGCTTTCCCTCCCCACTGCTAATTCTTATTATGGCTTTCTCGGATGGATTAAAGGACTTCTTCCTTATCTGGTGTTCTCTCTTCATTAAGATACTTAAAAATTGAATGCTTGCCACCTTCCAGCCTCTGTGTGATAACCTTCACAGACTGAACTCCTCCTCATTTCTACTAGTTCTGCACACAGAGACCCGCTCAGTAAGAAGCAGGGAGCCACCACGTGCCTTGTCACACCAGACCAACACACTGTACTCACAGCTGCAAAAAGAAAGCTGCTTTTCAACGGACAAGGAGAGAAAAAGGGACTTTCCACAAAAATGTGGAGGATGTCCCATGATTGCGACTTGTGTTATGGGTGGGTAAAATTCACTTACAATCTGAATTTCAGTTGGATATTGTCCTCTATTCACCTTTAAGTCATTTTTTGCAGCCCTTGAATGGACTGGGGTCTCTTTGCTGAACCATTCTCAATTTTTCTGCATCCTTCAAAAAATGTTGGCTCCAGAACCACACATAATATTCCAGCATCAGTCTCAATGTTTAAATCATCTCTCTGCTGCCACTCAAGACTCCCAGTTTGCATTCCAGGATCACGCCAGCCCTCCCTGCCAAAACACCACACTGAGAACTCAAATTTACTGTTAGCCCACAAAAACCTGTCTTTTTTAGAGCTGCTGCTCTCCAGGACACAGCACTCCTGCTTGTTTATAGAAGTATAATATTATATTAGTCTGCATTAAAATGCATTTGGTTAGAATAATTCCAATTTACCCAGAGATTAATCACAGTGTACAACAGCCCTGCTCCCAGCATGATTTACAACTCCACCTGCTTTTTCATCTCACATCTCCTCGGTTGTGAGATCCTATTTCCATCCAGAGCACGAGTGAAAATAACGCCTAGCTCCAGGCCTACTGCTGAGCTCCCCTCGGAGGAACTGGATCAGATGATAACTTGACCAGCATTTATTTTGTGACATCTGTCCGGGGCAGCTGAATCCCGCTGGTGGGACCACCTGTGTAGGGCTGAACTCACTCAGTGGAGACATTTCCCACTCCTGAGGAAAATGCACAAATCTGCAGTCAGCGACGCTGAATTTGCAAGCTCTGCACACGCCGAGGGATCCCACCAGTCTGGAGCAAGCAAATTAAACATCATTTTGGTTTATGTTAATTCGCACATTTGAATATCATCAGTTAACATGCTGCCTGACACCTCTCGCCAATTGCTGGACTAATTCCTGGTATTTCTGATAAAGTTAATGTTATTAGCTGTGGGTCTGCTTAGGAAGTACAGAACCTGCTGTTCAGGTAGGAGAGAGAAAAAAATGGATTTTCTAAGTCTTTCGGACAATTCAGGAAAGACAAAATTGACAGGTGACAAGGCAGGCTGTAATTTATACACATCCTGAGGCCGTGCCACAGTCCTAATAACTGCTGTGGGCTCCACAGCAGTCAGAGGCAAAGCACACGCCTAAGCAACACAGATCGATAGAGAAAAGCAGCCTTTAAGGAAACAAGCTGTCAGGTGCGTGTGTTTCTTACTCTAAAATACTGTCTGGTGAAGTAACCCAAGAGACACCACAGCCAGTTTCTGCTCGTGGGCCATGAGAAAGGAGAGCCCTAGGAAATGCCTGGAAGGATGCACTTGGTCGTCGCCCTAGGAAATGCCTGGAAAGATGCACTTGGTCGTTGCGTTGCAGCACAGAGGTTCACAAGCAGGCAAGAACGGAGAGGAAGGGATGAAAGGATGCAACAGCTCCCTAAAAACAGCAGGAGCATTTGCCTTGCAGCTCAGGTCTCCCCGGGTTCACCCAAAGGAGAGCCCATGAGCATTAGAGAATACAACCTGGATTACAACCTGGGCAGAGCTTGCAGAGCTGTATGGAAAAACAGACTTTGCTCATTCTCATCAAACAGGGTTTTCGATGATAGGTCTAGTAGGTATCTTCTCTTTTTAAATTCTCTTTTTAATCTGTTCCTTTAAATAAGGTATTTGGAAAGGTTTGATTTCACAATGCAAATACTAAGAGTGGAATTACTTCCATGTTATGAATGAGAATTTCCACTCTGAGGATATTCATATAATAGCAAGGGATGGTCCATCTGATGAAGGGACAAGCTGAGGAACTCAGAGAATCACAGACTGGTTGGGGTTGGAAGGGACCTCTGGAGATCATCTAGTCCAACCCCCTGCTCCAGCAGGGACACCCAGAGCACGGGGCACAGGACGGCGTCCAGGTTTGAAGCCCTCCAGAGAAGGAGCCTCCACAACCTCCCTGGGCAGCCTGTTCCAGGGCTCTGTCACCCTCACAGTAAAAAAGCTCTTCCTCACATGGAGATGGAACTTCCTGTGGTTTAATTTATACCCAGAAACTGCAGAAACTGCACATTTGTATTCCAGAACCTGGTTTGCCAAGACTGGCTAATGTGGTCTCAGTCTTTTCCTCTCTGCGCTTCACTTTATAGCACTTCTGAGGATACACCACACAGATGGGGAAGGAGAAGAGAGTGACAGATGGGGCTATAAAAGTTCCATATATCAATAACATCAAGAACATTCCTACTGTTTACAGGATTACATTTACGTTTTATTCCTGAGACAAGCAGACTAATAATTTTACATAATGGGCTCACAACAATGTGGAAAAAGCCAGTGCAATCACAGAACAGCAAGACCCCAGCTCTGCTTCCCAGAATGTCCCCAGGGCTTGGGGACCTTCCTAATCCTTAGCACCCTGATTCCCTTTGCTCAGCTCCCACACCTCACTCCCAAATACTGCCCCAAATCAACCTCCTCTTCCAGGTCTTCCTCAGACGTTCAGTTCTGTGAGTCCAGATCTTTTCTTGCTTCATCGTGCCCACCATGACTCCCTTCTGTTTTGGTCAGCTCAGGCTGCAGTCTTGATAGTGTTTCACCATTTAATGCCTGAGGGTCTTTTTTCCTCAATCGCTGCCTTGAAAAATTGACATACTTGAATAGCATTTGCAACCAACAAAATATTTAAGAGTGCCATCAAGTGGCCAAACGCTTGTTAGCGGTGAGTGGCTTCCAAGAGCTGCACGCTGCTCAGGAATCTCCAGGATGGGGCAACAAATGGTCATCTCCAACTGTGCCTCCTCTGGCACAGCCTGCTGTTAGTGCCAACAAGGCAGACTGTCCTCATGTAAGTATTTTTGACCTGATGAGCTCTGAGGGGGATGTGGCCACTGCAGGAGATGCTTGTGTGTTCCATAATTAAAGAAACATGAGGGTTTCATGATCGTGCTGCAGCCTCTTGACAGCAGACAGATGCTTGATGAGGTGGCCATGCACGGCCTAGACCATGGAGGAGGCAATCAGCAATGACACGGCTGCTTAAGAGCACTTTTCTGACAATATCTGGCAGTCAGTTTTGGTTGAGGGGCAAAGAGCTGAGCAACATGTGTTACATGCCAGGCCAACGTGCACTCAACTTTGCACAGACACGTACTCCAAGCAAGGGTGAACGTAAGACCTGCCGTTACAGCTCAGACATCCGCCCCTATCCTGAACCCAGTAGTGGCTGTCATCAGATACTTAGGGAAAGAATAAAAACAGGGCATACAGACAGTGACAACCTTCCAGAATACTGTCTAGATGCCTATCAGTTTGGGGTTAAGCATCTCCCAAACAGACGTCCCAAAAGGTCCTGTCCTCTTTTCTGTGAGAAGCAACCAGCCCCAGATCATTAAGTTAGGACTGCACCTTTCCACACTCCCCTTTGCGGCTCTGGTGTATATATGGCTAGTATATACACTAGAGGCTACTATATACACTACATAATCAGCCCTTCTCACAGTAATTCTTTATTTTTGGAATGTTTTAGTGCATGAAATGTTTCATGTTTGAAGCAGATCTGTGAAGCACACAACTGGTGGTTAGTCTAAATGGTTTTAAGAGCTTCTGTAAATAGATTTCAGAGTAAAACTATTACTTTCCTAAAAACCTGAATTAAAGTGAAGTATTTCTATCTGTGCAGACCAAAATAAAGCCAGCTATAGTATTCTCAAAGTATATGGGAATAAAGCAACAGGTTGCAAACCTTGGATCACAGAACAAAAGCAAGGGAGAAAAGGAACGAGGGGAAGAGTAGAGAGGATCTTTCAGAGTGAGATCTCCAAAGAGCAACCAATGAAACTGGTCCAAGAAGCTCACAAAAAAATACTTACCTCAGATATCTATGCAAACCAGGAGTCATATTTTAGCTTACATTTGGATGTGATGGGAAAAGATTGAAGAGAAAAAAAAAAAAGAATTACAGACCAAATAGCTGAGGTTGGAAGGAGCTCGGGAGATAATCTGGCCCAATCCTCCTGGATTGGGGGTGGTCAAATAATTGCCCTCACATTAAGAGTTTTGTCTGATGTTTAAATGGATTTTCCTGCATTTCACTTTTGCCCCTTTGCCTCTTGTCCTTTCACTTGACACCACTGAAAACCATCTTTACTCCCTCTCACCACGTGTTCATACAGATAGGAATAAACTTACACTTTTCCTCGACAGCCAATTTAGCAGGCTCCCACTCTGGGAAAGCAACTGCTATGTGAACCAAACCACAACATCTTAAAACTCCATTTTTCAGTAAAGTGATATCCCCGAACACAGAACATGCTACACTCAGAGGAAAAATAACAAAATATGGTACAGTTTTTGGTACAGTACAGTTTTTACATTCTTCTGACTTCACAAGTTCTCATAGACTGAAAATTTGGACTGTACTTATTTTTCAAAGATCTGAATTTTTGAAGTATTCTTGGCAGGCTCTTAACCTAAAGCGACCTATAATAAGAGTCAGTAGAGATTAAAATTCAGACATTCCTGGATATATTTTGACAGTCAGGAAGCCTAGTGAGTACAACCAAACATGAAGTGAAAAATGGAGAACCATGATCGAGTTCCCTAAGTGAGGCTCAGCTGCGAAAAATGTTGCGCCAAGAAAAAAATGTATTTGTGTTGTGCAGTGACAAGAATGCAGCAGTAAGCTAAGAAGAGTTTGGATGTCTCATGAGTTTCAATTCTGCTGGAAATATTACTTCACATAGATTACATTCAGGATTTTACAAATTCTCTCTGCTGAGTAATGATTCTCACTCACTTCTCCAGAATAGAAGACAGAAGAGAAAAGTCTTTGAAGAAAAGTCTTTAATGGGGCTTTATACGATTTCTTTGTACAGATCTGCCCTAGGAATAATGGCAAGCCATCTAACTTAGAGCTTACAAAGTAACTTACATGCTGCTAGGATTAATGATAGAATGAGTCCAATGCAGATTCATAAATTCTAAGTCCAAAGGAGATCACTGTGATGAATAAATCCTGTATTTGTTCCCATGTTTAATTACTACCACCATTAAAACTTCCAATTTATTTCCAGCTTTCTGAGATCTCTGAACTTCACTTTCAGGCACTAGATTCTATCCTAGATGAAAAAGTAAGATGAAAGAGTTCTCTTCTGTCAGGTATCTCCTTCCCCTAGAAATAATTAATGGGCAGTAATCAAATCACTGCTTACATTTCTCTTTGATAAGTTTTGGGAAGTTTAGCTGATTTATTATTTCCCTGTAAAGCAGCACTTCCAAACATAAATCTCAGGGCACTGATGGTGATATGGCACCCGTGCAACTCTCAATCCATGCTCTTAAATGAGAACTAAAGAGGAGCAGGTCTCTAGAGCTGCCCTGTGATTCAGCTCTCAGAGTGGATGCCAGCCAGCAGAGAGAGCTGCCTTCACAAAGTTGGTGCTCTTTTCAGAGGTAGAGGATGGCTGGGACCACTATAAATGCTCTGAAACTGGAAGACAAGGCAGATGGACTGGTCTGGAGAATTAAAAGCCAGGTCGGATAATCTCTTTGCAAAAAAAAGTCCCCAGAGTCACTGTCTTTTACATGAGAATTGCTTGAATAAAACCTTTGGTTTCTAGGGCTGCTATCCCAAACCTGAGATGAAGGAAGCTTGTGGATACAGGTTGTCTTTCACCGGTCCCTTGGCACATAAGCTTGGCCTTCTCACCAGTAAGAACGGCATCAGCACTGCCTGACCTCTTTTGGAAAGAAAAAAAGAGACAGTCAAAGCAGAAAGGAACTCAGATGTCAAAGCAATGGGGACTGATTAAATAACTAAAGCAGGCAGACAGACATCCTGCCCACTCTGCAACCCACAGTCCCCACAAAGGCGCTCTCACGCCCACAGGCTCTCAAGTGAAAGAACAAACACGGGTGAGAGCAGGACCAACCTAGAAGGCAAAGGTAATTAGAAATTAGCTCTGCTGGGAGAAGTGCAATACAAGTTATCCCATCCTCCAGCTATTTCTATCTTAACCTTTCTTGCAACGCTAGAAGCGTCCTGCCAAGCCGTGTTTGGCCTGCAGAAAGGCTGGATCAGGTTTGCTTCCTCCTAGGCTCTAGGGCTAGATGCCCCAGCTGTAGTAGAAAGTGCTTTAAATGAATAGTAAAAAGCTGACCTCTGGTGTCAGGAGCTAAGAGAGGAGACAGCAAGAAAACCATGCTCCTGTCCTGTACTCTGCTTTGCAGTCTGAATAACTCTCTGATAAGCTTCATTCACTACCACCACTGTGGGACAAATGAATATAACCAGAAAGCAATATATAGCAGCAGGCTACAGTGCTTGGCAGGAGCGTTGCTGTTTTCATTTCTGTGCTTTCATATCGGTTCTTCCTCCACAAAGCATCTAATCAGCCAACGCTGTACGGTGGAAAATGAATGGTTTCCTTCTGAGAGCTGCCTCACGATGCCAGAAAGCCAGGCGAGTTTGTTTGTAAACATTTGATTAGAAAAAAGGGCAAGTAAAATTGGCATGAAAACACGCAGGAATTAATGCTGTGCCACTCTGATACAGATATTTCTAGGAGAGAGGAGGAGGTGACAGCAGCCAACGTAACATGTGTAGTGCCACACTAAATGCCTTCACCAGCGATTCCGCCCGTGCTAAGCTAGCACTTCCACAGATCCACGGTGGAAGCAGCTGACTGATGGGAGCTGACACTGTTTTCAGTGGATATATTGGGTGTTCCGTTCCTGTTCCCACACACAGGACCGCACAGAAGCATCCTCAAAGCCTCTG
>JAVCKT010096277.1:0-13357 GCA_032273925.1 Rhynchotus rufescens
GTGAGGAGGAACTTCTTTCCTGTGAGGGTGCCAGAGCCCTGGCACAGGCTGCCCAGGGAGGCTGTGGAGTCTCCTTCGCTGGAGGTCTTCAAAACCCGCCTGGATGCCGCCCTGTGCCCCGTGCACTGGGTGTCCCTGTTGAAGCTGGGGGTTGGACTAGATGATCTCTGGAGGTTTCTTCCAACCTCAACCATTCGGTGATCTTCTCCCCTGGTGAATTATTTGCAATAAATTACATAAAAGGTTAAATTCTAAATATTCAGTATTTCTTTTCTGCCTACTGAAGTAAAAATAAGAAAATAAATCATACTAATTTGCATGTATTACTACTAGCAATAATAATAGAGGAAAGAAATTGAAATGTATTATCTGTAGAAATTACTTCAATCACTGCTACTGAATTTTGCATTGAATAAAATTCAGTGAAGTGACTTACTTTGATGTATCCTTTGGTCAATTACACAACATTAAAAGTTGATATGAAAATGCAGAAGGCAGCATAGGGTAACCAAATTCATACAATGGATGAATCAACTAATATTTTTTTTTTCTTTGGGAAGATAGGAGATTAATAATCTAATGTAATTTTTAATCCACATTTAAGTAGACGATCAATAATATGTTCATACGAAACAGGACAGAGCATTAGTGGGTTTCATTATTTTTTCACAATTCTGGTCTTTGTGGATTGCTTGAACATATGAATCCAAGCTCAAATCTTAAAGGATCTAGAAGAAAATGATATGAAACAAATATATTAGAGAAGTAATATCAGTTTCTCCTCCTTTACGGGTTTTTTTGTGTGTGTTTTTTGTTTGTTTTTGACCAAGCTAAATTTAGCAGATAAATCTGGACATCCAGAAAACATCTGACAGCATGTCAAATGGGAAAGATTGATTAGCCTGAAGAACTGGTGCTTACTGAATACCTGCTTGCGTCTCAGTTTGAAGAACTGGCTGTAGGAAGCAGCCAGAGGTTGCATCTGAAGGAGATTTACTGGGGAAGGCTACGAATGGATCTTGTCAGAAACACAAGTGAGTGGGAAGGGCACACAGGTGGGAAGGTTTGCCAAAACAGGGGTGGGAATATCGGATAGGAAGAGCTGTATGGCCTGAAGAGCTAGTGCGGTACCATGTACACTGTGCAGTACAATACTAATACACTGAAAAAGGACATCAGTGGCACTTGGTGTAGGATACAGTGAACAGTTTTGATTACATGAATTCTTGAAAGAATAGGTTCAGAGAACATAATTATGTGTGTGTGTGCATACATATATATACACACATACATTAAACCAGTGAATCGAACCAGTGATCTTGTCATCCAGCTTCTGTCTGCAGAATAGGGCTAAGCTGATTAGTTAATATGTATCAAACTAAGGGCTGTGGTGAAATTTCTATCAGTAAGTGGCGAAAGGCAAAGATAAGGTGGGAAGACCCATCTGAAGAGAGTGGCATTAGAAAAAGCAAGTAGAACATTCCAGAGGAAGCTAGAAGGAATTTAATTGACAATAATAGCTTTCTGACAGAATTTTCATTCAGAAATGTGGAGGAAAATATCCTAACAAACATGGTATGTGACATGAAGTAGGTAAAGAGTATCTCAGTCACTGTGTTAATGCATGTGCCTATGTGTAGGGAAGCCTAAATGGAGTCTTGTATTGACTGTCTTAAGGTGTAACTCCCATAACTGTTCAGTCACTCCCTGGACAGAATTCAGAAGCAAAGAGTAACTGTTGGCCTTTTTTTTTTGCTATGTGTGTACCTGCTTATATAGGACACTATATATGGGACACAATAGGAACTGCTAAGAGATGGGTTGCCTGAGATGGAATAGGAATGGGCTGAAAAGAGTTGATTTACAGGTGAGGAAAAGTGGGTGTATACAGATGTGGAAAGTGACAGAAAAGGGAATGAGACCATATAAATAATAGCAGCTTTCTTAATTTCCATGTGAACAAGGTAGATTGCAGCCACTATAATTAACTCTGCTCTTTATATTACACAATGACTTTATTCAGCATATGGATCTTATTTCTAGATTCTAAGGAGCCTCTAGGTTTTAGATAGTGTAAGAACTTAAAAGGTGTAGATTAAAGAACTGTCCCCCTTCTATAAGTTTTCAACAGTTGAGAGTTATAAGGAACTTACTTCAAAGCAAAAATGTTTCCCTTCTCTTGGAGAAACCCTCTGCTGAGTGTGTTCCATGTTTTGTACTCAAGTCACTACCTCCATTTTATAAACAAACATTTTGCTTGTTTATATGCTATAATAGCCGTATTACATATATGATATTTGATAGAGGAGAGATTTTGAGGTAGCTGCCTCAAGTCTTTGCCTTGCATCAACTCAAAGATCATAAATAATAAAAATCTCAAATCTTTTATCATAGAGGTTATTTCTAATTAGAAACCATAAAAAAAAAAAAAAAGTGGTGAAAGATGTATGTAATACAGGAACAGGGTGAAAACCCTTCTAGCAAAAAAATTAAAAGAAGCAGAAAACTGTAGGTGATTTGTCTGGCCCCTTCTTACAATGTGTCCAGAAAGGAACAAGTCGCTCTAGACTGGTGCCCTAAGTGTAGGAGAAGAGAGGAAATGGAGCCCAGCCTTGTTTTGTCTAAGCCCCAGTAGCTGGACTGAAGAACCATGGAATCATAATGGCTGGAAAAGACCTCCAATATTGCCAAATGCAACCATAAAAAAAAAAGTGGCAAAAAAGGCACATACTCTTGGTCCTGTGCTTCCACAAGCCTCCCATCCTCAAGCGCTAAAGTGTTGCTCACATCTTTGCCAAGCAAAACGGCTCCGTGCTGGTTTCGATTTCTCTGCTTTGGTAGCTGGGGATCTCGCACAGTGGGTAGCGCTGCAGGCAGCCCTTGAGGGGTCTCTTCCAGCCAGCAGCCCCCGCTAAGAGCTCTCCATGGGGCTCAGGTCCCCAGCTTCAGGGATGAGCAACAAGTGTGTTTGTGCAGTGTGCTGCCTCTGTGCTCCAGGAAAGGAGGCAAACGCTCTTGAATGCCCCTGAAAACCTCACCCAGCTGGCCTTAAGCAGGGCTCCAGAGGTTAGCTAGGTACCAACCACATGGATGAGAGCTCCGTGCTGCAGACACAGCAAACCCTGAGTTCAGAGTTGAGTTACCAGCATCACGGGCGTCCTGCTGCTTGGAAATCATGAAACCACCGTGGCCACACCACAGACTTGGGCCTATTTCTCTGAACCAGCCCTATACAGGATTTGAATTCCTGAAAAATCAGCTTGGAGAATACTTCAGAGTTGTCTGTTGCTGCAGTGTCAGAGACCCTTAAAAGAAATCTCCTTAGGTGCTTACTTCCTAAGCTGTCACTTTGTAGTTTGAAGCCATACAAAAGATGGGAAGAGAGCAGAAAAATGAGTGTAAGTAAGTCTCAAATGTGACATATAAAGCAGTTGGAAGGAAAACAAAAGAGTAGTGTGGCATCTTAAAGGCTTACGGGAATTAAGAAGGAAGTCTTTTACAAGCATATTAGGAAACATATATTGAGATAAAGTGGCCTGATTGATAAATGGGGAATTAAATTAATTAAAAAAAAAGACTTCATTCACTTAAGTATCTTTAATAAGAAGAAAAGATGAGTGGATAATTAGAAAGTAAATGAAATTTTCTAAAATAGCTATGAATAGGCACTTAGATTAGGGAATACTTGAAGATGCTGAGAATATAAAAGTTAGGTCTCAAGATGTATAACCTGGAGCATTAAGGGACATTGATTGCTCAAATGAATTTCGATTGAAGTTAAGAATTGACATCATTGATTTCAATGACAGTATGATTTGAATAGGATAAACTCACGAGAATTAATTTTGGAAACTAGCACAGAACAAAAGAAACTTAGCACGACTAGAGAAATACTGAAGTCTTAATGAAAAATGGGAAAATGTCTCATTTAGGATAAGCCCTAATAAGGTAAGGTAAAAGAGGAATGAACCCAAAGTATTTTAGCTAGGGATACTTACACAAAACTATGGATTTTAACCTTTTTCCTTGATCTTAATATCATGTCATGTAGTTACCTAAACTGCAAAGGAACATAGAAAACAGATTTGTATAATTGAAACAGAATTACCTTATTCAGCTTCTTCAGTTGTCCCTTTGCAAAATTAATAATACATTTGATTTCAAGTAAAATTACTTCCTAAGTGACAATTCATTCTTTTATTTACTAAGAACAGAAAATGTGTGTTTTCCAAAAACACAGTTTATTAAAATTAAAATATGTTAATTATGCCTGGCAAATAATCTGGGAATTTTTTTTTTAAATGAAGGGAAAAAAATTATCAGGGCCTCAGTTGGGAACTATTAATGTTGGTATCTTTGAATTTAGAAGCAGGACTGTTGTTATACTAATTAAATTCAGAGATGATACTAACTTTTAAAATACTGAAGTTTTAGTGATAAAATTTACTTTTGGTTTGAAAGAAAGATAAGATAAAATGCTTTATTTTTAAAAAAGATCTTTTAAAACTTTTTCAAAAGAGTCTGTGGTAGTACAGAGTTGATGGACAGTGAATATGAGATGCAGTAGCGCAGAAACAGTGGCCAGTATCATGTATTGAGTTCTGCTGAATAACTGCTTAGCTGTAATGATACTCCTAGTCTCATCTAGAGTTCAAATTGAAGTATGTTATTAGCATCTATTAGCTAATCCATTAGGTACCGTGGTATAATAATGTAATTGTGCTAAGGTCTCTGCTCTGTTAAATTGTTTGAATCATTAATAAGTGCTTAGAACTTATACTTAGAAAATGCAGGATAACTATCTACTCTCAGGTTCTTGCAAATTAAGCTGCTTCTTTTATATTTTGTATGTGCTGCAGTTGCTTGAATAACAATCATAAACCTCATGAGATAGATCAGAATATAAATTTGAAAAAAATGCAGTGCTCGTAATACCCTGTTGGTTAAACATGGGAATAATTGGAGGAAGAACTTTAATTGAAAAACTTGAAGTAAGTTGTGGCAGGGTGCTTCAGTAGGATGTTGCTGTCCCATTTGAGAAAAGGTCCACAATAATGCTGATGAATATTCATTCCTGCTCTTTTCAGACTTCTGTTTCTGATAACAGTGGTGCCTTCTAATTAATATCTAGGGTTTTAAAAATCTCTTTTTAAGTAGTAAAGAGTGTGATACATAAGGCAGGTGTAATCCAGATTTGGCTAGCTGATAGTCAAATGCAGAAGTCATGGGACAAGGACAGAATCACACACACGATCAGGTTGAGGTTGGAAGGGACCCCTGGAGATCATCTTAGGCAGGCTTATGCAGAGACACCTGTAACGCATTGTACAGGATCGTGCATCTGATTTTGCAAAAAATGATGCTGATCTTAGAAATTGGTTTTGATGCAGTCTTGGTTACTCATTCTAGCAAGCAGGAGCTTTTTGTGCGACACACAATGTCATCCTTTATGCAGGAGTCTTCATAACTAAACTCATACCAGTCTTTTGTTGTTGTTGTTTTGTTTTGTTTAGTTTAAGCAAGGTTAAAAACGTACTTGCATATTAAGAAAGATTTTAGATGAGTACATAAAGCCTAGTATATATGTTTGTACTGTGTATGATTTGACAATGAGGTTGTGAAGCTAAGTAGTTGTATGGAATCCAGTCTCATTTCTCTGAACACTTTGTAGGTTTTTCAAATGGCTTAACTTCCATGTAGTGAGAAACTTTATTTCAGAAAATTTTCTTCATATTTAGAACTGCTCAATTTGCAAAAGAAAAAGAAAAAAAAAGAGGAGTTCTGCAGAGCTTGTCTGCAGGAGGGAGTTTCTGACTCTGTATCGCTTGGCTGGCAAAGTCATTGTGCTAGAATCCTGAGGATGGGACTCTGGGTGTCTTCTGGTCTCCTATTACTACAAGCACATTTCTAAGTTTTAAGTGTTTCTGTTCATGCTGATTAACTAAAATCAGTGGAGGCCAAAGTAATTTCACAAAGATTACATCTTCTGAGATTTTGTTTCCCAAAGCTATATATGAAGAAAAAGTTCTGTTAGCTTCTTGCATTATTAATTTCATGAGATATCTGATTGCACAAATGAGTATTTTCTGTTCTACATACCCTTTGTCAGAAACATATTTAGTGTACATGCAACTTTTTTGATGAAGGAAATTTCCTTTTATGGGAGATAGCAATTATGCAAATATTTTCATGAATTTTAATGATAATAACTTAAACGTCCCATTTTAAATCATTTGTCCTAGGAATTATCTGAAAATTGTATTCCAGATGGGATTGTCTTCTATTGTAGAATGAATTGTTTTAATTGAAACATTCCATGCTGAAGATAATGTTCTCATACTGTTACTCATACTGGTTATTTCTGACGATATTTGAAACCTAACGTTTCTAACTCTTGAAATAATAACTAAAGCTTCCTTACCTGTGTGATCTAAATAGACCATTAATGCTTCCTGCCAAGAGCTGGCTTTTCAGTTTTACTCTTTTCTGAGTATGTTACCGACACATTATTTTTGGAGTTCTGAGTCCTGGTCTTCTTTCTGTGTTATTTATCAATATCTTATAATTTAGAAGGATAAGTTTGGTCTTGGCCAGTTATTGTTTATTTGTGTTTCGTAATCTTCTGATCTGTCATCAAATGGATGGAAAACTTGTTATGTTGGAAAGCTCGGAAAATCTAAATCTCTTCTTACTCAGTAATTTGCAAGCAGCAGCGGAATTTACAAAACAGACACAATTACCTATTACCTGCTTTTCGTTCAGTGGCAAAAAAGCTTCAGATTTCCTTGGATGTACTGCATTCGTGCTGTTTATTAGATACTGGGGTTAAGTAATGAGCAGGGCAGCAGAGTGTGATCCCGCTCCTGTTACTGGGCATGAAAGAACGAGAGGGCTTCAGCACTTCCCTTGTGCTGAAGATGCCTGACGGGGAAAGCACAGGGCAGCCCCAGGTGTCCGCACAGGAGTCAGCAGCGCTTCCCTGTGGCAGTTGTGGCCAGGTACCCGCTGGGCTGCAATAGATGGAGCACAGACAGCAGGTCCAAGGAAGTGGTTTATCTCCTCTGTTAATCTCTTTGGAGGCTCCGCGTGGGATAGTGTCACCAGCAGGTGAGGCTCCACAACGTAAGCAAGGAGCAACAACTGGAATGAATCAAGTGGAGGGACCATCAGATTCCTTCAGGAGCTGAAGCGAGTTGAGGAGCACAGATCTCTTTAATCAGTCTATAGAGAAGATTCTTGGGTGTGCACATTTATAGAATAAGAGAAAACAGTTTAGACTTGTAGCAATGGAAGTTCCATTGATATTTATAGAAAAAAAAATCAAATGAGGGTGATCAGACAAGGGAATAGGTAGTTTGTGGACTCTGCATTCTTGGAGATACTCACAACTTTACCAAGCTTTGGACAACCTGACTTAACCTTGAAGTTAGATCTGCTTTTAAGTAAAGAATTGGACTGGGTAGCTTCCAGTGGTCCCTTCCTGCCTCAGTTCTGTAATTTCATTGAATGGTATGAGAAGTTAGGTAAACATTTAGCAGATTGACCTCCTCTTAGCTTCTTCTATTTTGCACTCCGTTCTGCATCATTCAAGCTCAGTGAATTTTCCTTTGACTTGAATGAGGACATAATGAAAACCTTTCTTGCCTTAAAATACCAGGAATCTAATTGGCATAGGTATTGAGTAGTCACAATTTAGCTGGGAAGGAGATGTGAATGTTAAATGCTTCTGAAAAAAATCCATGCTTTTTTGACCTTGTGACAGTCCTTGTGGCATTCATACAACAAATATTTTCAACTAGGTGTAACAAGTCCCCATCTGTGAAGTGGGAACAGTAATCCCTTCTTGCTTAATGGAAATTGGTGAATTGTGAGTACTGTATTCAGGAATATTCAGCTCCTTAAATGCTTATTTGGATACAGCAATAAACAACACAATAACAGAACCCAACAAGAAATTAATTAATAATTAATAATTTATTGGTTGTGAATTGTTATGGAAATAGTAAGCCTGATTTTATATAGAGGGATGCAGATACAGATAAAATTGAGGACCTGCCTCATTCCCCAAGCAGTATTTGGCTTGTAGATGATGTGAAGCTGGAAATGAGATGAGAAAATGCTATTTGAAAGACTACATGGTACACTTGGATACCTAATAGTTTCTAAATCTGATCAAGTTGTTTTTAAACATAGTATGAGCATAGATGTTTTTCACTGCAATAGATACTTCTGGAAAATCATAGTAACATAATGCTATTGTTGTTAATGTTAAGATTAAATAAACATAACTGAATGTTGTGCATTCTCCAAAACACAAGAAATTAGGAATTAAGTTTTGAAAGAAATCACATTAGATTTAAAAAAGCAGTACTTGCTTTAAGTGGCCATCCAGCCTCAAACCTCTTTGCTAGTGAGACTGTAAAATGAAGGATTATTGGTGCTTTTACCCTTCAAATCTGATTAATATGAATTTACATGTGCAACCTAAAACCATTTGGGAGTCAACACTTAATCAAAATCAAGGTCAGCTTGGCACTTTCACCAAATACCCTCATCTCTGAAAATCTGTTCCCAGAGTGTTGCCCATGCTGCACTTAAGAGTCTGCTGATGAGGATGCATTTTCTGTAAGAGCCGGGGTGGGTCACAGAGCACCGAGCAGGACAGTTGTGCAGCTCCCAAGGAACTAAATGCCCGTGAGGGTTTCCAGGCCCTCAGGCCGCGCGCCCTGGGAGGCCTCAGGGCTGTGCTAGTCGTGACCTCAGCCTCCAAAGCAGAGGGGCTGCCTGAAAATTGTCTCTTGGCTCACGTTTCTGGAGCGGTCTCACTCCTAAGCTGTGTCCGGGAGTTTCTTGGGAGGCTGCTGGCTGGCGCGTGCCAGAAGTCTCCTAGTGCAGACTGCTGCATTGCTGTTGCCTTTTCTCCAGCGTCTGGCTGGCCTGGCCAGAACGCTGCACCATCCTCCCTGCCTGATCTACCTCAGGTGTCGCTTGTTCACCACCACATGGTGCCCTGAGAGGAACAGAAGGGCCGAGCACTGGCTGTGAGATGCAATGTAAATATATAAGGAAGCATATTGCTACAAATATGGAATATATGTGATTGCTTCAGAGTGTCACTGTGTAGTTAATTGTCATTAACTAGCTTGTGTACAGTGTGAGGATGAAACACAGTTTTTTACAGACTTTTTTTCTAGAGGTTTAAGCACTATCACATTACAAGAAATTAAGCAAAATGGAGTGAAATGGAAGTTCTGCAAAGAATCATTCTAATATTAATCCAGTTCTGTAGAAAGTGTACACAGTTAGTGGCACAAGCATACTCACTGCAGTCTGCATTGCCTTTGAATCTCATTTTGAAAATAGAAGTGTGGGGGAAAAAAACATTAATGTGCAGACACAACTCAGACAAACATTCTGCAGCGTTTAAGGAACACTTTTTTTTCCTAATAACAGGTATTAGAACCAGTATCCAGACCTGATTTATGGCTGGGTATATGCCACAATACGTTGAGATTATCATAGTACAAATTTCCCAGTCATCTTCTAAATTGCAGCTGTGTGAGTAGGCAAAACAGTTCATACCTTTCTCTGTTTTCCCTACTCTATTTTTCTTATTTCTTTAGGTGATATTGTCTTTAGAATAGGAACTTTCTCTTCGAATATATAAAATGTCCTACACAGATCTTAATTAAAGCCTTTGATCATTACCATTACACAAGCTCAAAAACGGTGAGGTTTCCGTGGTACATAAGGTAGTGTGAGTTGCATTTTTTATAAGAGGAGCATATCCTGTGTATATTACATTCTGGGGAAAAAAAAAAAGAATTATTTTTTCAACAAATACAAGTAGACTTCTACAGACAGAAGATACAAATAGATTTGTACAGATACAAATAGACTTCTTCGAGTCTTACTCCTAGAGTATTTATTTGCTATTGTCCTTTGCTTTTTTAATTAGATTTGTGCTTCAACCTCAAAGGAATTCCTCTATCCCTGTAAATTTTGAAAACAGCTTTCATCAATCTGCTGTCAGCTACTATGTTTTGGAAACTCAAAAAGTTTAAATAAAACTGCTAGCAAGTCCATAAGCTTGTCTAAAATTCCAAGATGTGCATGTTGATATCTTTATAGAGAAATAATGATATGAAAAATGTGTATTGATATACACAGTTTATTTTGCAAAAGACAATTATTAAAACACTGAGCAATTGAAGTTTAACTTCATGGTTAAGTGTTTCTTTGTTGTGGATGCTTTCTGTTTTTTTTTTTTTTTTTTTTTAATGTATCACACACAGTAGTCTAACAACTCACTGAAGCAGTTGTAGTTTCCTTCTGGCTTTCAGCTTGTGTGTGAATATGTAACAGAGGGGATGAGCACTTTTTTAACATTATACCTGCAATTCAAATTGAAATTAGTCATCTTCCAGTAATCAACCATTAGCCGAATCTGCAGTTCTGTATTTTCCTTCTGCTTTTTGCATGTTGTTATTTAATCCTGTATGAATTGATTCAAAATATTTCAAACTTTATAACAAATATTCTTCATAGCTTGATATATGTAGATTTATTGTAAATGTTAATAGGACCATTCAGAAGGTTAAAATTGTATATTCCCATATCCAAAGATACATTTAAATTAATTTGTTTGACATTTCCAAATGTTAACCAGTGTGCATTATTGTGTAGTGTAATGAATTAACTTGCCAAGACATATGAGTAGATTTTATTTATTTGATGACAAGTAGTACTGCATGAATGACAGCATTTTATTGAAAATTCAGTTTTAAAGGCTATTAAGCAAAGGGATTATCTAACTAAAATGAACAAACAAGAAAGATATGGCCCGTTTTGAAGATTTAAGGAAAAACAAGTGGTTGCATTAAAGGTAAAGTACACAAAATATGTGAATATATCAAGGTTTTTTTTTAGTTTTATTTTTGGTTTTTTTTTTTCCTTCCAATGCAGCTTGCAACTTTCTGTGATCTAAGTAGTAAGTTTTGCAGTGTAACTCCAGTTGCCTTGTGGAATTCCTCAAAGGAATTCTTCATTACGCTTCTGAATCAAGAATTACTAGACTAGGATCGGCCTTTTTCTCTGGTGCAGCGCTCACCCTTCCACTGCCTCCGTGGTTCTTCAGTCAAAGGCTTCCAGTCTTCTTTGGGAAGCGTGGAGCTGGGTTTATTGCGAGTGGGAGCGTCCAGGTGCTTCAACAGGGGATGTTTGATGTTGCTTATGAGGGGTTCTTCACTGAGAGTCTGATTGGGGTCATTTTCCTAAGTTTTGTTACACAGCCTACCTGCTTCCTCATTCCATTCATTGGAGAGTTGTTCTTTGTTTAAAAGCAGTTTGATCCTGCTCCCATGACTGCATTCCTGTAGTGATCGGTAATTGACCATTGGTGATCTGTGTTTAAAGCCCTAGAGCCTTTGGGGTCCTCTTATACCTGTAGTTCTGGGGGCTCTTGCTACAGTCTTGGGGGCTCTTGTTACTGCTTTCAAGCTGTTGTCGTGTGATGATCTTGATATATTAGGCCTCTATTAGGTCAACATAGTCCCCACCCCCTCAATCTATGTTCATTAATAGATCACTCTGCAAAAATAATGATCCATTAGAAGACATACATGAATGTATGGAGGCTCACACAAACACGGCTCTCTGGCAGCCACCTGGAACAAGAGTCTGCTAGTTAGGGCGAAATCAGTGTGTTCTCAAAATGTATAAACTTCACACAAGTACATGAGGATTTTTTATTTTAAAGACATGAAGATGCAGGTGTCATGCACCTGGAGGTGAGCTCGTCTGAAGGAGAACATTGTTAAGTATTAAAGTCTTATTAAGTGAAAAGCATAGTAAAGTATTGTTAGTGAAGACTTCAATAAATGTGGCTTTTTGCTTGTTTGTTTGTCAGAGCAAAAGATAGGAGTTCTGTAATAGCAACATGAGTTTTGCATGGCAGAAGTTCACATCTTAAAAAACACTATAGAGTATTAGAGGTAGAACTTACAGGATCACTAAGGTGTCCCGGAGTCCAAGTAACTGTTTTGCATTTCTCATATGTGATGTGATTAATATTTCTTCCTTAGGGAGGAATGTTATTGTTAAGTAAGTATAACCCATTGATAGAATCACACTGCACAAATTAGTTTTTAAATAGGACATTAGTCTTCCGCAAGCAGATTTTGCAAGACATAAGAACACAGGAATTTTTGGTTGAATAACTGTTTTAACATTCATACTGTAATTTGTAAACAAAACCTTAAAAATGATCAGTCTTTTTTATATTGTTACATTTTATCTTCTCAGCAAAATGGAAGAAAAATCACACAAATAATATATTTCTTTTACAAGCAACAATGTAATCATTGCCACTTATTTGGTATTTCTTTTATAAAATACATGCATGCCTTTCCATTACTGCAGAAGAGCAGAATTCACTGAGTTAACTTTTTTTTTCAGGCCCTTGTATGGAAAAGCTTACAGCTTTATTTATCTTCGAATGTTGGTGGGAAGTAAGAGTTGGCCGAGTGTCAGAAATTGCCTGTGTCTATTTTGTATTTCTGAAGTATTTTTTTCCCCCAGTTTTGAAGTACCCCTTGTCTGGCTTCCCCATTCAGCCTCAGTAGGTGGGTCTGATTGCTCCCATTTTCTTATGATGATGAATTGTACAGATACATCAAGGTGGAACTCGCTGCCTGGGAATACTCAGACAGCCTCAGACTGGGATTTAACCCCAGCATTGTTGCTAGTGCATCCTGTTTATGTTCTACACAGAATATTATTTATGGCTTTTCTTTTGCTTTCTTTTGTCCCCAAATCTTTCTATGGAGCATAAATCATACTTTAATATTCTTCTTTTTCCACATTGCAGAGCCAGCTTTATGCGTTATTCTTCTTAGACTAATTTCAGTATGTGTTCCACCTCACCGTCCCTTTTACTTCTTTCTGTTCTATAAATACTTTTATTGGCTTTGTTTTGTAACATGTTGGCATTTAAGTCTTCTGCTAAGTGACCTTTTTCCAAAATCTGTGTCCACCGGGTGTCTGTGATGCCTATATTTCCTTCTCTCTTTCCCCAGGATTCTTTTTCTTCATAAATAGTTCATAGTTCTTGGTTCATGGCTCTGTTCTTTTCAGTGTCTGTTAAGCTTTTCCAGTGTTTGCTTCATTTTGTCGTCTTTAATGTACTCCATCTCCATCCTCCCTCACTGTTGTCTGCTTTTTGGTTTTCCTTTTTTATTTTTTTTTTGATCATCTCTTAAATTTTCATGAGTAATATGGTTTAATTTCTTCACTTTCATCCAGTATCATTCTTCCTGAATCCCCTCTCCTTTTTGAAGAGAATCACGGAATGTTTGAG
>JAVCKT010096278.1:1862-13355 GCA_032273925.1 Rhynchotus rufescens
TATTTCATTTATTCCTTCCCAGCAAAGGATATTCAGTTATTCCTAAAATGATCTATCAGCCAGTCTCAGAACAACTTTTTCACCAGATTGAATAGCCATTACTGGGACAAGCAACTTTGCTCAGTGAAGTTTCTCTTGTTATGTAGAAGTGTTGATATTGGATAATTGATGGTCTCTTAAAACAATCCATAAAAGCTTAAGGACAATTACACTTTGAAGGAGTGTTCCCACAGGTCTCATAGAAGCAAGAGAACTAGAACAATACGGATATATTAAAATGCAATTTCCTGACACTCTTTCAAGTAACAGTGCTACTTTTACATATATTTAGAGGTTTTTATATTTACATTTTTTAGAGGTCTCCTTAGGACTCAGAGGAATTCCATTTCTATTGACATTTTGACAAGTATATATTTTATAAAAAATCTACGTGAAAACTCACAATTTCAGAAATTCATTGAAAGCATAGATACAATAATAACGTCAATAGTAATGTCATCATGTGCTGGCTAGCCCTGTGTGAGGTCTCACTTTGGCTACAGCATTATCATCGTGGTAATATTTTCTCAAATAAGAGCACACTATTTTAGACGTTCAATGGCTCTGGCATAGTTTTTAGTGTTGCACAGTTTCCACATTAATGGGTACCAAGGCTAAGCACATGGCAGGTCTTAACCACTATCTCAGAGCTCAAAATTCTACTAGAGAATCCAAACTGCTGGTATAAAGTGCAGCTATGAGAGAGATACAAAGGATGTTAAAGGGGTTATGAAAATGGCAGTGTACTTTGGCCTTTCATAGAAGGCTTAGAAGTTAAGATTATCTTGGAAGCTAAGATTATCAGCCAAACATAGGTCCAACCACTTCTTCAAAAGGATGCTAACAGAAGAAGAATCAAAAGAAATGGGCATATATGATAGAAGGACAATTTTTTGCCTGCACATCTAGGACAAACTACAAAACAAGATAAAATAGTTTAGAGAACCACTGAAGATAAACATAAAGGATAAATTTAGTTTGCCAAGAAACCAAGGACAAGTTTTGGCATTGGCACTATCATATTAGTAACGATTAAGTTTTGTTAGTGATTAGACCATTAAAGTTCACATCTGAAATAATAATGAGATACTTTATTTCTTACAGCTTAACATCTGAAGCTTGGAAAAATTAAGCCCTCATAAGCAGACCACCCATAAGTGTTTCTTAATATTTAAATCTTACAGATATTGTAGAGTTTTCATCTAGGGGACTTCATCTATTATCCTTATGCCAAGAATATCTAACACAACAAGGACTATAGAAAACTGGCATTATCACTTAAAAGCTTTGGTGTAGAAATATGGCATCTTCATTTCACTTTTAATAAAACAGCTTGGGGTTAGAAAAAATTACTCAGGTTTAGTTTGACTAATAAAAGTATCTCCTACTAGATGGCATTCAACCTCTATATTCCAGTTTCCAAACCATGCACTTCCTACTGGGTTATAGGCTCTTCTGGAGTGGCAGCATTCTCATTCTTATCTGTTGAAGCTGTCCTACTGTGCACAGAGAAAGGTAAGTTAACTTTATAGCCTGGTGCATTTCAAGGTATTCCTCAACATAAAAAAAAAATCATTTCAGTTTTCATCCTCTTCTTCCTCACAGAAGTGGACAGTGGCTGTTATTCCTCACTGCTGCATGACTGTCCAGACACCAAGATTGCCACTCAGTGCAGGAAGTGGGGTAATAGAAATATTTCAGTGATTCCCAGAAAGAGTAAGGAAGAGGACAGTAAATCTTCATTCCCAAAGCTACACTGTAAGGCCGTATATTTGTGCCATTTTTTTTTTTCTTTTTGAAAGAAAGGACTAATTCCTGCATTTTTTTTAAAGAAGGATGTCAAGGTCACCAAAGGGTGATCTCAAATAGAATTAAGTGCCATAATCCAGAGAGAGGAAAGATTTTATTGCTGTATTTATTTCCTGATGGTTAGGTCAAGTTGCTCCTTCCTCATAGCATTGCTATTTGTGTAAATTACCCCTGGAGAACTCAATCTTCATATGGTTTCTGTGTGTTAGTAGCTGTACTCATATTGTCAGATTTTTGCCAGTTTCCTAAGACTCTTTTTTGGGACAGAGAGAAGTATAGCTTACCAACTGGTAGACAGCAGACATTACAAGAAGTATTGTTTTGCTTTTGACAGAACACTGCTAAGGGTCCCGGTTTAACATTAATTTCTGTCTGAAATACTTACTTCTGCAGAGATTGTTCATGCACCACTGAAAATGAACTTATCAATCGGTTTTTAATGCCATGACTGAGGCAGAAAATGTATTCTTCAAAAAGCAGCTCATTCAAATCTGTATAATAGGAACAGTAAAACTTCCCTTATCATCTGCCTATACAACATGCCAGTTCTAGTTCTCGATGTCACAGAGTTGCTCTGTTAAAATCTGAGAACTATTCAGCTTAAACATGAGTCAGAAACAGACAATCATCAGAGAAACTGATAAGATTAATCCCTCTTTTAGTGACAGAAGAGTTTCACCTTACAAATGATATTGGACATGGGATGAAATGGAAATGCAGGATGCCCTTGAATGTGTTCATAAAAAAAAGAATATGGGATTCAGGTCAATTGCTCTAATACAGATGATAGTCTCCACTAGCTAGTCCAGGAGCTGTGGGGCTCCCACAAGTCCTGTGTCCTGTGCCAGACTTAAGTGGATTTCTCACACTCTTCAACCTGGGCTTTTCTGTTCAAGATTAACAGATTTAAAATTAAGTTTTGTGTAAGTAGGTAAACCAATGAAAAGTAGCTTTCCATGGACGATTCTTAATATATTTGCCCCAATTATCTGCACTTTGACTTTCAGAAAACATTCACATGAATTTCCTAACCAAAATTTGAGCCTTATAAACCAATAAAAATAATTTTATTGCTACTATTAAGGGGCTACTGGCTTTGTATTAACCTATGTAGTTTCCCAGGATTTGTCTGGCACTCTCTTAACTTAACCTGATTTTAGCATGTTTTATCTGTGACATCAGTTGTCTACTGGTCAGCTGAATATATCCTAAAGAGTTTTAGCTACAACTTAGCTGTGTGCAACTACATGGCACTATACCTACTCTTAACTAACAGACTATAATAACATGTACTTATCTTGTAAACTGTCTATGATCCTAGAATAAGAATGTATTGTAGGAGAATACAGGCATAGACAGATACTAGAGGTTCCAGGACTGTAAACACAAATCACAGTGGTCAATTGCTGGACACTGTAGGAGAACCAAAAAGAATCAAAAAAAAAAAAAAAAAAACAGGTAATATATGGAATTGCAAACAACTCAAGCTAAAGCAAGTAAGCATATTGTATTAGAAAGGGTATAAAAATAATCCAAGCAATCCAGAGGTTGAGGAAAAACAATGTCATATTCTTCACAGCAAAGAACGTGGGACACTGAAAACTCCTTGAATAATCTACCCCCAACTTGCTCCTAGGAGATGAAGGGAGGCTACTATCACAGCATAGCAGAGGCTAGGTTAGCAGCAGCTTAAGCAGAAGCTTGACAGCAAGTTATCAACCTTTTATTTTAATAAATTTGTAATTTTATAAAAGCTAGTGTCATATGGCCCTGTTTACCAAAAAGCAGGTACTTCAACTTCATGAAGAAAATAATTGTCACTGACACAGGTAATATATTGTTCAGTTAAAATTTATCAAGTGAGAAGATGCATTTCTTAAAAATTTCTTCACTCATCTCATGGAAAGCATAATGACATAGAGACCTCTCGCTATGCCAGAAACTAAGCAACTCTGCTACTGAGCAGCCAAGAGCAAAGGGAATTCTGTTGTGGCTTGGTGCCAGCCCAGTGTTTCCCGTATTGTTCTCTGACTGTTAACATCAGAAAGTCAAGGTTAGGTCAGTCAAGTGTTGGACACAGCGAACGTCACTGCAAATATTGGCACCTGTAAAGGAGGATGGAGCAAAGTCAGGCTGTTCAGACTTATTCCATAGACCAGCATAGTAAACAGCTGAACCAGAAATATGAAGTTACAAACGGAGCCTGAAGCCAGATCTGTAATCCTCTGCAAAGTCTTACCGTGGTTCCCAGAGGTGCAGTCAAGAACAGGAACAGTTACACTGTTCTAGTACAGTGTATTTCCTTGCCCAGGATATCAGCTCTTTCAGTTTTACGTAGTCCCCTTTTTTTCTCAAAACTACAAACACAGATTTCCTTGAGAGTTCTGCTCAATAGCTATTATTGTTTGTATTATATTGCACATACACTGGAAAAGGAAGTAAGGGCACTTCCAATGCACTGATAAAAAAAAATAATAAAAAGATACATTCTGTGCAATAAGGAATGACTTGCTACGTCAATGCATAATTGTTAATGGACAAAAGAGTTTCACATGACCAAAAAAAAAAAAAAAGGAGAAAAAATATCATTTCCTTTATTTCTAAAAATGGTTTGTAAACACTAAATGAATGATTCCAACGCGTAAACATTGGTATAAATGCCTTTTGAGTTGCCCTAACACAATTCAACACCTCCACACCTATATTTTACCTGCATTATATCAGCCAGTTCACCAAGGATATCCTTGACACCCTAGAGGAATTCAAATGGAGAGACACATCAGTGCATAGGCAGCAGAATCCTTCCCCAATTCTAACACCATGATCTGAGCAAACAGTTTTCTCGATAGTACTGTGATCTTTGAGTCTATAAAAACTCTCTTAAATATACATAAGGTGGTATTCAAGTCTACCATGAGAATTATAATGCTCTGTTCATCGTGTCTGCTACATTTGGTTGCCCAGAAATACTGATCAGACAAGACTTAAGAAAAGCTGACACTTTTACTGTGTTATTTACTGTTGATGTCTCCATGAGAAATTATCATTATTTGGAGGAAAAGTTATTTGTGGATTGACCTTTGTATGAAACTCATTTGCATAAGAAAACATTAATTCTTTCCGATTTCTTTCTCTGTATAGCTGTATTTTCTCTATGCAGTTGGGGCTATTAAAAAAAAGGTGGACCTGAATTCTTCCTATGCCAAAAACTTAAAATATGGTGAGCAAAGGCAAATTCCTCCGTGAGACATAGACCACACGGTTTACAAAGGTAGGACGCAGTGGTATCAAGTTCTTGGTGTTGGCATTTTGGCCAGGCTAGGACTAAATTTAACCATGTAACTCCACTGGTGGAAAGGACCACCACGCTAGAGATAATTTCTTGCTTGGAGAAAAGTAAGGAATCTTACTTATTATGAGCACACATTACCTTATGTGTTTCTCCTTTTGCAAAGCTGAGTTGCCCTAAGTGGTCCTTCCTGATTGTTTGCCTCAGACTTTATTGTTCCATCAATCATTCAAAATGAGATTTTTCAGTTACAAGCAGAGCATGACAGAATTGTGTGGCTGGGCTAGGGCTTTTTATAATTCAAGACAGAAAAAAAAAATCTCATTTCCATGTAGGTGGTGTGACCAAGTGCACAGCTGTGTGGGGTATGAGGAGCCATGACGCAGTTACCTGCATCTGCTAAGCCCTGTTTGCAGGTAGGTGGTTGCTGTTTTCCAGTTTGAGCTCTCATCCCACCCATGAGCTCACACAGCAGACCAGTGAGAAGGAAAGGAGTTGCCAGGAGATCTGTGCCAGATTATTTTCCCTGCTAACAACAGGAAAAATAAGGCATTGAGTAAGCTGCCACTGAGTCATGGCCTGGCTCCTGACCCACCCTGGAGCTGCTTTTCCATGGCTTCATGCTCATGTCCAAGGGAAATCTCTGTGTCATGAGGCAGACACCTTGGTGACTTCCACAGTGACTCTCAGACAAGTTTCATGTCATGTCCATGATTGTGAAGATACATGGATTTTCCATTATTCCTACAGTTAGCTACTCTTCACCCTCTCAGTGCTGCCCATTCTATGGGTGCTGAGATCCATGATCTTGAGATAACTCAAGGCCTTCAAAAGCCTGGAGGGAATGAACTTAGCCAAATGAAAAATGAGAAAAGTCTTTATCAAAAAATGGGAGTATAGGCAAAGCACATACTCTGAGTAGCAAACTCACAGAGCAGCAGAGATCTGGCAGGCCAGGAATATAGAAGTTACTGCAGCCTAGGAGGATGGAAAGAAAAAGGCCCAAGTCTGGAAACTTTGGACACAGGGGACGTGAACATGTAGCACAAAAGTTAAGGGAGGCAAGAATGCAGTGGAAAAGACAGAAAGGGGGAAAAAAACAGACTAACTAGAGATAGATAAGAAACTGCTTAAATGAGAAACCAAAGGTTTTCTCAATATCAAAATTGATGTCCTATTTTATATTTTTAAAGCTAGCATTCATTCTGATAGCCCTCAGATACTCAGAGATGCAGATCATGCAGAACGATGTGACCATTTGCTGTTCATAATGAAAGAATTTCCCTCAAAAATAAAGTTGCCTAGCCCTTTGCTGACTAGGTAATAGGACTGCAGAAGAGTTAGATTGCTTTAATTAATTCATTAATTAATCTATTTATTTGGTGTACTTTAATCTCTAGTTGAACCAAAATTTCCAGAACAAGTCTCAATATTCAACTCTGACTAAAGTTTTGGAATTCATTGTCCTTCCTTCTAAGGACATTTTGTTTAAAAATGGTAGAAATTTTCCAGACTGAGCTGTATAGGAGAGATGTTTTATTACACAAAGCAGAATGACTTGTGATTGCAAAAGTTAGCTCACAACTACTAACAGAGAAAAGGATAGGGAAAAGGATAGAATTAATATATATAATTTATATCTCAGTAATTTCAAAAGAATAGTATATGAAACTTGAAATGTGTACACAGGTCCCATGCTTTCCCATCAACCCTTCAGTTGTAACCTTTTCAGGACAAGATTTGTCTCTATATATTGTTCCTAAATAATCTGAACTGCTGTAATATCATCAATCATTACACAGTGGAATACATAGAAATGTGGTCAAGAGAGAGAAGGAAAAAAATGGCCTGGTACTGAGTTAGGGTTAGAAAGTGAAGGCAGATGAAATTCATCTAATTATTAGTATCTTCAATGGAGAAGTCTCATCTGAACCAGTCAATCAGTGTTGTCTTTGCAGTGTTTTTTAGGGAGGAAGCAGCACCCCCAAGAATGAATCATCTTACTATAAGTGAAGCACTGAAAATAGGCACATCCAAAAAATGGTTAATCTGACCTACTTCTCTCTGCTGACTATAAAAGGAATCCCCGCTGGCAACTTCAGATTTAGAGAACTACATGTTAGGCACCCAAAGCCAGTTGATGTAAATCCCAGACACAGAAACACCCCAGCATGGCTGCAGACCACCTTTGTGCCAGTGTTTCTCAGTGAAACCCTCATGCAACAGCCCATTTTGCTCCTCTGCATTCAAAGGAATAAATATTTCATGTCCAGGCAGTTAATAACCACTGAGAATCCAGGCAGTCTTATGGCTAAATTTAAAGTAGTATTTTAGCTAGTCTGCATTCATTTTGCTCAAAGTATTTATATAACACATTAAAAATTCAATGAGATTCTTATCTGATAATTAACATTCATTCATACCTTTTCCTACACAGATTGTTGTCAAATGGCTGTAACCTAAAGACTGTAATTAGCTCATAGGAAATAAAATGCTTGATGAGTTGCTTATAGATCAGCTTGTTTTCATTTGTTTTGTCTTTGTCTAACACTCAAATGGTTCTAGCTCCTGAAGGTGTTCTCAAGGGATCAGCCCAAAACTTAATGAAAAATCATGCAGCCAGTGTTACCAGTGAAGAATATCACAAGGAAATGAGGTGATGGACAAAATCCCCAGATCACATGAAAGTACAAGAAGCCAAAATCAGCAGGACAGTTCCCACTTCTTAGAAAAGTACATCTGTTTGCTCCCACTGTGCTACAAACAAACATTTGACATGTTTATTACATTAGGACTTTTTCCCCTTCTTGGCATCTTCAGGAAGTGGTCAGACTTTAAAAAACATCCATCCTTTTACTCCCTGCTTTTTTTTTTTTTTTTTTTTTTTTTTATGGTGACAGTTTAATAATTATGCCATTTCAAAAAAGGATGCTCTGCTCATTACAGTTTTGTGAGCTTAGTCTGACTAAACTGAGTAGTGGATTTTTGACTTCCTGAGAGGAGCTCTGCAGGACATAACTGTAGTTGCTATTAAGTGGTATTATGGCCTCAGAACAGAGGCTGCCTATTACTAAGGCTAAGGATTTGTTGCCACATTTAAATCAAATTCTTTCTGGAAACATCTCTAAACACACAGCACAGCCAGAATGAAAGCAGCAAAAATAGGCAAAGATACTTTTCCTCTGTGTCCTCAGTTACTTTATTTGGTTGAAATGGAAAGTTCTTTCCAAAATACTAATAACAACCTACCATTATTTATATAAGAGAAGTCAAAATAGCTAAGCAGACAGTTAAGATATTCTTAGATTATATTTAATACATAATCTCTCAACTGCATCTGAGCAGCCTTTTGTTAGGCATTATATCAATATATACAATTAGGCAGAAGAATTCCAGCCTACAGCCTGGAGTTTGTTTATCTCCTATCTGCCATATCTTCTTCTAGCTACTGTGTCTTGACCAGTGATAAAGTTTTTTGAATTATGTGGCAAGCATCTGGTTTGAGATGTTAGTAATTTTTCAGCTGGAGACAATGAATTAAAAATCATAGGATTTAGGAACCCCAAATCTGTATTGTCCTCGATGATTCTACAGAGGATTAATTTAAATTCATCTCAGAGGCAGTTCAGTCATTGCCTCTGAAGTAAAGATTTGCTCTAGTGAAGACTCCTATGAGTTTATTTCAAATATTCATTAAGCTTAAAATCAAAACAATTTTTATGTCATTAAACAAAAGATTGCATTATTGATAACAGAATTGAAAACACAGTTGAGAGAGCATGACATCAATGTAAAACTTTAAATAAATCCAAATCTAATCTTTACATCTAAGACACAGGGTAGCTGTGCAAGCAGAAGGCTGTGTCTCAGGAGTGCTTTCTTCCAGAGCAGATACACCCTTCCCACTCTGCAGTGTGGCCCTCCCCACCCGCCAGCTGCTTTTTCTGGGGAAAACCAAGCTTTTGGTCTTTTTATAGGAAGAGAACGCCTTGTTCTCTCCCTTGGTTCTCCCTCTGACTTCCCTTCTGCTGCTTTCATTTAACAGGAATCCAGCTTCAGGATTTGTATTAAGCAAGGCTGCAGTGATTCACACTTCCCAGGTCTTTGTTGAGTTCCTTTCTGCTCCCTGGGAGTTCCTCAAATTTACATTCCTATCATTTTTTTTTACAAAGTACTTTCTTCTGGCTTGACTGCCACTTTTTTTTCCCCAGATTAAAGCATATCCAGGACTGTTACAATAATTTATAGGCAACACATCAGAAGAAATATCAATGTATTTACCTCTTAGTTTATAATTTCCATCTTGCTGCTTGTTTTTCACAGTGAAAATACACTGCATATTAATATTATAAATGGCAGACTCACCTCTTGAAAAATTTCTATAAATCACGTCTTTTTTTTCTCCTTGCTCTTAGGCAGGCACTGGGTGAATCCCCATCCATTTCAGAAAGATGTACTCCTGGTCACATTGATGAAGATGATGGCAGGGTGTACATCCAGAGTGCCAGAGAGGTGGTATTTCCTATCAAATGTCAATCCTCATCAACAATATTTTGAATTAGATTCCTCCATCACCAAATAAAAGAAAAAATAAAAGTGAAGTAGAAAAGGAAAAAAAAATACATGCTACCAAAATAGCATGTTTTTGATGGATTTTGAGAATTTCACCCAAATGCAAGTCAACTTCAGTACTGAAGCTCACATTATAACAACAGAGAGCACAGACAACACGTATTGTCCCCCTTTTCAGAAACCTTTCCATTCAAAAAGCCACTTTCTCAGATAATTATTTTCATAGTTAAAAGCATATGTAAGTTGTTCGCCTTTCTTGAGATACAGAGGATCACTGCTAATCCTGTATATTTTAAAACACACATTGCCTTACAGATAGCAGAGGGCTGTTTTTAGCCAGATGCAGATACTGTAGGAAAAACCAGTGACTTCCCCTGTTGCTAAGGCCCCATTGCTCCATCGTCTGACACTTCAGAAGCATTAAATAAATCCCAGGTAATTACAAAAGTAGAAATTAATATTAGATTCCTATGCCACTGAAGCTTTTAAACTATAGGAGGATGTAACCAGAATGTAATTTGACTAGCACAAATGTACAGAGTAATGGCATGTTCCTGTGAGACCAGTAGCTATAATGGAAGAGTATGATTTATGATGGAGAGGTGAAGTGAACAGAGATATTTGCGCTCTCTCTCTCTTCTCAAAGTGATATAAGAAGTTAGAAGAAAAATGTGCTGCCTTTTAAACAAGGATGACTGAAAGTAATTTAATTAATGAATTAACATGCCTAGGACATAAGAAAGTTTAACCCAGGTTGCTTTAGGAGCTTTAAGGACATTGAACACATTGGAGATCTATCATGGTTTCAGACCACTAGTAATGCAAAACCACCTGGGACAACTTTCTAAACGATAGCTATAGACTGGAAACTGGAAGCTCTTTTTAGCTTCTTATTACTAGCTGTTATTAGCTTTTTATTAGCTGTGTAAATATATGCAAAATGCTCTTTACATATTTAGAAAATTTTACTTGATTCTACTCATATAAATCAGAGATGGTAAGTGCTGCAAACCTGAACAAGCTCCACACAGATCCACATCAGGCAACTCAATAACATGCTGGGTCCAAATAATTGTGCCAAGCGTCAGCTCTCTGCAGACCAAGAGCAGTGATGGACCCAGACTGCCCTCTGTGCAGAGCAATGTAAAGTACTTGGCCTCTCATTTAAGAAAAGCTGATGTTACACAATATGAATGTGTAACAGGAACCCTTAAATTAGGCACAATCTATAAATAAGGAAAACAAAAATATGGCTAATATATCCAAAACCAAAGTGGTGGTTAAGTTATTACCGACTACTGAGGACCAATAATAGTAGAACAAAATGTGTTGTCCTGAGGTCCCAACCTCCATACTGCACAAATGTCAGGAACCTTTGACCACGAGTGGCCCTAGCCTGGCCTTGGGCGCTGATGGCCCTGGTGGGTGGAGATCATCTGCTGCGGCTCTGGGGCTCATCACCTCTTCAGGGAACAAATTTCAGCCTCTCCAAGGCCTCTCAGTAAGCCAGAACAATCAGGAGGAGCTAAAGCCATCTGCCAGCTTCCATTTTCACTCTTTGTAAGGCAAGCAAAACAACTGTTCAAGCTAAAAGCCAAGGCTGAAAGAAAGAACGAAAGAATGAAACAAAGAGAGAGAGAGAGAGAGAGAGAGAGAGAGGGAAAGGGAGAGAGAAAGGGAGAGAGAAAGGGCGAGAAAGTGGGAGAGAGAGAGGGAGAGAAAGAGAGAGGGAGAGAAAGAGAGAGAGAGAGAGAGAGAGAGAGAGAGAGAGAGAGAGAGAGAGA
>JAVCKT010096279.1:2832-13355 GCA_032273925.1 Rhynchotus rufescens
AATCTGAGGCTTTTTGAGTCAATAACGGGTATTACTCTAAATGAGTAATAAGTTAATATTTTCTTTAAATAATATTCACAAGGTAAACTTGCAGGCCCTGCTTTGGACTGCTTACTGATTGCTACTTGGTCATTTATAGAATTTTTCCTTTTTTAGCACATTCTAAGGTAGACCTTCATTTGTCAGATAAGTAAGCAAAATTGTATGATAAAATTGAAGCTTATATATTAGCCAAAAGTTGCAGAGTAGCTCCAAATCATCAGTCAGCAGCTAGCAAATGGTGAAACGTTATTAGTGTTGACCCATATATGCAAGAAGGGCAACTAAAATTTTGTGCTGGATGTCATTTTTAATTAGCAACAGCTTTTGATCTGCTTTATACATACAATCCCTTTTTTTCTGCATCTAAAGGCTGAATTAATGTAATTAAAGTCTATTGCACTGATTACTAAATTAGTTTTTGTTTTCTTTTTTTAATACAGGGAAAAATTCTATTAAAACTATGCCCTGCAGGGTCCTCTCCCTGATCAATGACTCAGGCCTGTGATAGTTCTAGTTACACAGGTATGAGAATGATTGCACATGTGTGATGTGATAAAATTTTCCTCCCGTAGCCTATACGTATAAAGGTAGATAAAAAAGCCTTCCATTACCTTGAAAATATCAGCCTTGATAGCAGTTACATGATGTCAACTGATATGTCTGTATCTCATTTGCTTTTTTATTGCTCTATCACCTTGTAAATTCAAGTCAGATTTGCCATCTCCATTTGTCCTTGACCTCTTCCACAAAGTGTCAGCTATATCCCTTCTAATGGATTTTTCTGTCTCAAATTTAATCACCGAACATTTTTCCAAGTTGACTATCACAGTGTTGTTTTCTATCAATACCTCTCAGCTCACAAGGTCCTTATTACATTTTTGCTCTTTTCTGCACTCACAACTGGTACAACTTAGTGCCCACTTCCTTCAAATTATGTTCTTCTTCAAGATGATGGTGTAATAAGCCCAAAACCCACTAAAAAGTCCTACTAAGATAGCTGAGTGACTTGATGTCTCTTTTAACGGGATTAAAAGTGGCTAATTAAGTAAATAAGAAACAGTCATAGGGGTGTGCTTGTCTGTGTACAAAACCCATGAGTCAATAAGATGGGACTGTCTAACATTTGTTCTCAAATGTAAAAACACTGAAACATTGGACTCAAGTTGTGAAACGGTATGTAATGAAGGGAAAAGAAGCAGCATGTCAAATCTGCAGCTAATCTATAAAAAAAATCTAGAATTTTAATTATTGACAACAAGCAAAAGCCAGTACATATGATTTACTGTTGAGTAATTAACAGAGATAAAGAACTGCAATGTAAATTGGAGTTTTTAATTGTTACTTGGCTTAGCAAAGGGGTGTTATGCTCAAAAGAGTTTTCTTTTTCTCATTGTTTCTTCTGAAACTGAGTAGAATGAGAGACCAGCTGGAAAATTGAGTCAGCAAGTCAAATGAAACTAGCCAGTTTTAGCAAAAACCATGATCAGTGCTAAACTTTCCTGCAATAGAACCCAAAGTCAGCCAAGGGACTGAGATCAAACTGCCTATATCTCTTCCTTTCCAAAGTGAAATCTCACCATTTTATGATGGGATTAAAAACAAAAAGAAGTATTTTCCTAACACTAGGCAAAAGAAAAAAAAAAAAAAAGAAAGAAAAAAAAAAAAAAAAAAGAAAAGATACCACACACAACACAACACACAAAAACTTATTGGGTCAAAAACTTAGCATATCATGTAGCCCCTCTTGTTATGATGATTATGGTGTTGTTATGATGATGAATATTTTTATCAGATTATAATTAAGCTAAAGATCCAGACATCTCTTTTTGTATTGACCAAGAGAAGTTGCAATAAAGTAGAAGTCAGTAATTCCAGTATATTTCTGGAAAATGTTTTTCCACCTAATGTGTTCAAAAAGATTATCAGCTATGATGAAAAATTGTGTGTGGTTTGCATTTCCTAGGCAAACTTTGAAATCAAATCCAAATCAAAAGGACAATTTACTAATTAAATTTATTTTTCTGAATAAAATCATAAAATCAGATTATGCTTTTTTTTTTTTTTTAACATCCTGGTATGCATTCCATTTTCTAAAATCCTAGTAAGTATAGCTTTTAAACCACTTAAATCATTTTGGTCTCGGAAATGTTATGTGGTTTTCAAACTGCCACCGTTAAACTTCTGAAGGCAAGTGTTTCCTTACAACTGTGGGCACATCTCCTTAGAGGGGAGTAAAAAGAAAAAAAAAAAAAAGTTGAAGAAAACTTCAGATTCTGTTCTAAACTCGCTGAGACCAGCCAGCAATTACAACCAGTTTGAACCCACGACACAACTTCAGAGGGGTGATCTAAAAACCCTGCCCACTAATTAGGACACCACCTAGAATTGCCACTTAGAAGCAGCAAATGCTGAGTTTTGTCTGAATTTTGGTCCACAGTATTTTGTGCTGAAGTGCTGAATTCAGGTTTTCCCTGTCCCAAGCTGTTTAAGTTGTATCTACAGAAATAAAACAGCTTTGCTCTATTAGCATGGAGAGGAGAAAGAGAGAGAAAAGTTCTGTGTTTACCAACAGGCCTAAGACACAGAGTCGTGTGTCAGAGGGAACTTTCGGGTCCACTAGGCTATGTTCAGACAGTAACTAAAATGGGAGACAGTCCTTTATTTCTTACTCCCTGCGGGGCAAGTGGCACAGCATGTCTCCCAGCTCCACAGCTAAATCATCTTGTCATCCTTCCTGCCTGTACCACCTCCTGCACTGGATGGTCTCACGTATAACGTCTGGGAAGAGCTCGTGCTACCGAACTCAACCAGGACATTGCTCGCAAGAGCCGAGGGCCATGGACAAGATCCATGGGGCCGTGGAGTCTGCTACCAATTATATAGGATGGAGGAGAACCGCAGCCCTCCGCAGCTTGGACATAGCAGTGTGAGTCACTCCTAAGACATGATGCTTCAAGGGTTTCTTGTGAAGGGCTGGAGAGGACTTGACCTTTTCAAAATGACAGTAGTGCCTCTATCCTTCTAAATAAGAGTTTAATGGTGAGACAAGAGGTATCTGAGTTCATGTCTCTCAGACTGAGCAAATTCTGAACTTGAACACTTCGTTCTTTCTCCATGATTCTGTGCCTCCCTATGCATTTTGCACTCACCAACAATTGCACAAAACACAGAGATAATCTTAGGAGCAGGAGTGATTCAGCTGCTAAGTCCGATGAAGTTTAAAAAGTCTATGGGCAACACACAACTCAAAATATAGAACTAGAATTTTAAGTCAAGTTAGGAAAATTCAAGATGAGAGCAGGCAGTGAGTGTACCACTTTTTAGTAGCACAATATATGAAAGGAAATGTACCAAATTTTATCACTGATATTTAAATTCATATCAGGACCCCTTGATTTGCATATTTTCCATATATATATGTATATATAGACTTGGGGCAAAAAGAACTGAGAAACTGACTAAGATTGCAGTTCTCAAATGACCATATTTAGACTGAAAATTGTTGTTTGAACATCTTTGAATTTGTAGACCTAAAGTATGAAGGTGTTTGATAAAATATCTACTCAAGTGACCCTTAGACTCAGTAAGGCATTTAAAAGTGCAAGAAATGCCCCTTGAATCACTTTCACTGAAACATATGTTTAAAGAATACTGAAGTATGTCCTTGAACCTACTTTTCTAGCCACTTATCCACAACAAATTATTCCTCCCAAACTTTCTATGTGTATTTGAAGGGTTTTTTCCATCATCATTAATATCTCTCATTCACTATAATTTAACCTCAAACTTTAAGTTCCAACACTAAATTATGAATTCATAGTCTAATTGTAGCATATGTAATTATGGTCTAATATAGAAAAGAAATTAATATCACTGTAAAAATCAGTTCACATTACTGTTAATCCAAGCTTTGAAAAGAAGAAAAAAGTTTGCTAAATAGCTGGAGATTATTGGACAATCTGAGATCCTCACCTGCTTTGGATATGACTATAAATTACACTGTTAAAATGATCAAGAACTTTTGATGGTCCTGATATGTTGCAATAATACATCCAAGAACACCGACGTGTAGTTATACTGCAGCACAAAAAGAACTACAGGTCTTACCTGAAGTCTCCGGAATATGTGCACACAGTGAAAACCATATTCTCTGAATATGTCTCTAAAGTGAATCATATTACTTTTTGAAAATCCTATTAATACTCGAAAAGTGCTTTGATAACTGTGAAATATTTTAGAGATAAAAAGCTGTTTTTTTTCCTTTTTTTTTCTACATTTTTTGTTGCCTAACATGTATGTAACTGGGAATATTTTCTAGTACATAGGTTAAAAACACCATTCCAGGGTAACAAATAGAGCAATTTCACAATTAACACTCTTTGACAGATCTAATGAAAAGAAGTTTGTTATGTGGACATTTTATTGCATCTTATTAGTGCCACCTTGTGGAACTGCAGCTACTCATTGCTGATACAGGAAAGAGCTGGCATGCACTGGATGCCTCTTCATGCTGTGTGACTTATGCAGGGCTAAGCAGGTTAGCTGATACATATTAATTTGTCTTTAATAGCTCATAATTAAATTCTGTAGGAATTGAAGATATCAGTGCAGGAACATTATATGACCATAAGGTCGCTATGCCCTCTGTATGCACTGTCTGCCTCTGTGAGTTGAAATTTTTAATCTCATAGTTTTTCATGTGTAGGTATAAATCAGCTCTGTTCAAGAACAAGGATAAAGAAAAGTTCTGCTTTCCAAAAACAACTGCAGGATCATGCTATCTTCTGCATCCTAATCACTCCTTCAAATGAAGGAAAGACGCTAACCTCTTCCTAATATTTGAACCAATTAATGTTTTAGTTTGCCTTTCCGTGTTCTGTTTACTTGCTTGATTTGTTTCCTCCTATGGTTATGTTAATAATAAAATTTCCTTGTAGAAACTGAAAACAAATAAATCTCCCTTTTCTCTGAGCTAATTCTCAGCAACACTCAGGATTTACCATTGCTCCAAACAAAGATTTAAACTAATTTACCTAATAAACTTTAACTAAGGGTTTAAAGAAATTTTATTCAATTCCAATGAATATATTATGTTTTTAAAAAGTGAATGTTTCAAACACCAGTTTTCATCAGGTACTTCCAAAGGACTGTTTTTTATTCATGCAAATGTTCTCTTTTTGAAAATAGTGTCCTGCGCTCTTGTATCATTACTGTGTGGTACTGTTTTCTGCTTTCTTTACTCCATTTCTGACAGTGTGGAAAACAGAGTGACACTAAGTGGTTTCAAATGCCAAAAAGTCACATTGGAAGAGGAAAGAGGATGGGCTGCCGGAAACTCTCATTTCCCAGTAGAAAACATCCAGAGGAAATTTTCCTCTCTGGAATTATCAGTTACTCAAAGTTCAAGATCTAATTTTATAATGGATGGTTTTCCAGAGAATAACAGAAATGCAACTTACATGAAAAATAGTGAGAAATTCTAAGAAAAATCACTTACTTAGCTTGAGAAGGGCTATTCCAACCAGTTAAGGCACTTCCTTTGGTTTTTGTTTTTTGGGAAAATGAGTGGGACTATGGTGTACTGCCGGCAACTCACCGTTGCCCCATCAGACTAAGGAATCCCACCTTGCCTCTGCTTGCAGGCCACAAGCAGCTCCCAGCCCTATGCCGCAGGGACGATGCCTGCTATGGGCACCCTGCAAATCTTGCCGAGCTCAGGGGCTGTGGCCATGTGCTATAGACTGTCAAGTGCTGGTAGGACCGTGCTTAATGAATCCATGGTGCATATGTGAGAGCTCGTTGCATTTCTGTAAAATGTTCTACATATATATTAAATAGAACTAAAATTACGGATACCATCAATCTATGGTAATGAAATGGCCTTAATGGTATGGTAATGGCCTTAAAGGTAATGAAATTAGTCACGTCATATTTCCTTCCTATGCTGAATGATTTTTTTTCCCAATCTCTTCTGCTATCAGCCTAATAAATTTATGAAAAAAAAAAAAGGAAAAAAAAGAGATCCTACACACAACATTCACTTCACTTATATTTTATTCTGAGAGTTGCTTATGGCCCTGATGTATCTAACACTTAACAGTAAGAGCTAACCTTTCAGGAGATAAGATATAAGCCATATTTCAGTCTTCTCTGATGTGAGATAACTCATTTTTAATCATCTGTTACAAAAATCTACTCTTTCACAGAAACCCAGAATGATTAAAGTTGGAAGGGATCTCTAGACATCATCTAGTCCAACCTCCCCTGCTCAAGCAGGGACACCTAGAGCACATGCTATAGGTGGACATCCAGGTGGGTTTTGAAGACTTCCAGAGAAGGAGACTCCACCATCTCTGGGCAGCCTGATCCAGGGTTCTGTCACCACAGTACAGAACTCACAGTACACACAGTACAGAAGTTCTTCCTCATATGAAGATGAAACTTCCTGTGTATTACTTTGGACCCACTACTCCTTGTTCTGCTGCTAGCCACCACCCAGAAGAGTTTAGCCCCATCCTCTTTACATCCTCCCCTCAGATATTTGTACATGTGGTTCGGATTTCCTCTCAATCTTCTCTCCTCCAGGCTAAACAGGCCCAGCTCACTTAGTCTTTTCACATACAATAGATGCTGCAGTCCCTTAATCATCACTCTACGCTGGACCCTGGGCACTTTCTAGAAGTTTCATGTCCCTCTTGTCCTGGGCAGCCGCCTCCCTCCCCCTGCTGGCAACATCCTCCTGATGCAGCCAGGAGCCCATTGGCCTTCCTGGCCACGAGGGCCCTGCTGACTCATGGTAAACCAGGGCTTGCAAATGCCTTTCCACAGAGCTGCTCTCCAGCTCCTAATCTGTAATGATGCCTAGGGTTATTCCTCCCCAGGTGCAGAACCTTGCACTTGTCCTTGTTGAACCTCATGAGGTTCCTCTCCACTCGACTCTCCAGCCTTCCTAGCTCTCTCTGAATGGCAGCAAAGCCCTCTGGTGAGTTCTGTATAATCTGCAAACTTGCTGAGGGTGCATTCTGTCCTCTCATCCAAGTCACTGATGAGTAAGTTGAACAGCATTGGGTCCAGTATTGACCTGTATGTGACACTACTGGCCACAGGACTCCAACTAGACTCAGTCCCATTTATCACCATCCTCTGAGCTCTGCCATCTAGCCAAGTTGACCCCAATGTCCACTCATTTAATCCAAGCTTCCTCAGCTTCCCTATGAGGATGTTATGTGAGACTGTGTTGAAAGCCTTGCTGAAGCCTTGCTCTGCTCTCATTCACCCTGCCCATCATAGAAGGCTATCAGGTTGGTCAAACACAAATTCCTCTTACTGATTCGGTGCTGACTATTCCTGATAATCTTCTTTTCCTTCACATGCCCAGAAATGATCTCTAGGATGAGCTGCTCCACCACCTCCCCAGGGACACAGGTGAGGCTGACTGGCCTGTACTTTCCCAGGTTCTCCTTCTTCCTCTTTTTGAACACTGATGTTGGCTTTCTTCCAGCTTTCAATATAAAAAAGGCTGTTCAGCCTTGTCTAACAATTTGCTTCTTACAGAGAAAGCTATTATAGAAAAAAATGTTGCATTTATTTGTTTGTTTTTAATAAAATACCCCCTGCTAGCTAAGATTTTAACACAGAGCACTGAGAAAGACCCTAATATCTCTTTTTTATTCTGATATCATTAGTAAACAAGACAAATGCCTGTTAATAAGACATTAAAAATAAAGATAGAAATATAATTTTCAGGATTCTGCACTGCAGATCCTGCACTGCAGGTTCTTTGACCAGTTTGGAGTAAATGTGCATAAAGCGTTCTCCTTCCTATAAAAGACGTTTATACTTGCTTAAGTCAACTCTACTGTACTCATCTGCACTTAAGCTACTTCATTTCCAATTTCATATCTCTTCCCTATGCTACACTGCCTGAATAAAAACACACATTTTTTGTTATTCTCTGAATGGAATGTAACTTTGTTTCTTGGATTTTTCATTTCCTTCCAAAGTTGTCACCTGCCTCTACTGCTCCATATGTGCATCTGGTACCACCAGCTGCTTCAGTAGTACAGTTATTTGCTTGCTTCCTGCAGACATTTCCACGTTGCAACTTCTTGAGCTCTAGTACAAAGTCTCCTATGTTTTCCTGACTATATCTTCCCCAGTAGATTGGCTACTTCTCTCATCCAAGTATGTCCCATCCCACCTTCAAAAATAAGAGAGCTACAGGTCAATAACCTAAGAGATTTCATCTTTTAAAGCTCAGTTTTACTGTATAATAGATCTGTCATTTTAGTGCATCATATTGATTTGTACTAGGTTGGTATCACATGGCTTACTCTATTTATTGGACAAATTCTACTCTTTCCCCTCCATAAATTTTCAACTTTACACCAGTGGTGAAAGGTTAAATATTCTAAAACTCAAGATTTAGTCAAAATGCAACCACTAGAATCATGATCATAAAACAGGTAGATTTAAACAAGAAAAGCATATTGTATTCATTGTAAAAATATTTTTTTTCTTGTGTCTAATTTTGCTTCATCATCTACAGAAGGCAATTCTTAATTTTTAAATATCCTCCACTTATATTTTAAATGATATTTCTAAGTTAGCTTTCACAGCAAAACAACTCATATCTTCTCTATCTACTGCTGCGCTCATTACAGTCACTTCTTTGAAGATGTGAAGAAGAGATTTGTTTTTGAATTCTAAGGAGGAATTAATTGAAAATATGGAGGTAAAAAGCCAATATGGGGCAAAAAGCAAGAAGTGCTTTTTATCCTGAGAGGTGTGAGAGAGGTGAGACAGCAGTAAAATAAGGATATTATTTCAAAAAGACAGCCTTGAACAAACTCTGAGAACTAACTAGCTGGGGCTCTTGGGAAGATAATCTAAAGAATAAAGGATTAGAAGAAAGCTGGCAGTCATGAAGAGGAATACATTAAACATACAAGAGAAAACTGTCTAATGCAATGTAAGATGAACAAGCTTAGAAAAGAAAATCAAATGCACAACCTGAAATTGAAGGATACATGAAAAGCAGCAGTATAGGGAAAAGAACCAGAGTAAAAACAAAAACAAATATGGTTCAATAATATGATGTTGTTGGGAAAGGGCAACTTTTTATCTATGGTGTATTTGCTTAAGTTCTGTATGAATAAAAATCATAGAAAATAGTTTATTCTCTTGGCACCATTCAAGTTTCATCTGTAGTTGTTCCAAAGAATATTTTAGTAAAAGTATAGATAATATACCTTTATATACACCAGAAGGGGACAAAAAGAATCAGAATTTAAGATGCATTCTATGAGAATCTGAAAAAGTTTGTTTAGCTGAAAAGACAAAATCTATGAAGAAGATATCCTGAAGAACAGGAAAACAACATAAGATCTATCTCCTAAAAATGTAAGGGGATATACGTCCTAAAATATAAGAGGACATGACAAGAATTAATTATTCTCTGTGACTACTGTAGAACAAACAAACAAATTGTACAAACTCTACAAAACTTTTATGGAAAACTTTCTAAACTGGGAGATGGCAAGATAGGAAAGCATAACCCAAGACAGTTGTGAAACTGGATACTTTAAAGAAGGGGTTATGCAAACATCATCAAGCATGGCCTAGGTATTAAATTTCTCAGTCCCAGTCCTGTTCTTTAATTACAGAAAAAGACAACCAGCTCTCACTGTATTTTCTTGCAATCATAAATTCACAATAACAAGCCCAAGGTTAGTATGACACTAAACCTACCTCCTGAGCTCTAACCTCAACCAGTTGTGCTATACAGAGCATGTTACTGGTATAAATAAGCAAATACAGTTTGACTCTTTATTTTCATTCCCAAGTAAACATAACTTACTTTCTATATTAAGCAGCCTCCTATTCTTGGTGCCTTAATTGGTTAATTAATCAATTTATTCCACCTGCAATAGTGACTGGCTTGCAAGACCTTTAATCAATCACCATTAATGAACTGGTTTGGAAGTGAAGACCCGCAGAAATGAAAGTATCGAATAGCTTCCCTTCCTGACAAATTTGAATGAAACAAGCTGTCATTTGGGTTTCATATAACAGCCACCTATGCTTCTAATATGACTGATAAGATTATTTTTCAACAAAGCTATATTAAAACTTTAATTAGGTTTATGCAGTTCTCAACACTACCATATGGATTTTATCTTGCATAGCAGATAAAAATGGCCTATGGTATCTCATAAGGGCTCATGTAGATAATGAAAGAACAGCATAAACCATAATTTGGTATCAACAAAGGACACCCTGTTGACACAGGTGTGAAAAGGCTCTTGTGCTTGCTGATCACCTCACTAAAATAATTGTTCAGCTGCCCACCTTCCACTGTGCCTTCTTGGTCTTCTATCTTGGGAGTATCATAATATATAGAATGAATTAAGATGACATACTTTTAAGACAGAAGTAATTATGCAATGAAAACCTTCAATCTGACTGGAGACAGAGAACAA
>JAVCKT010096280.1:0-13354 GCA_032273925.1 Rhynchotus rufescens
TACCCTGATTTCCTCTGTCTTTTAAACAATTAAATCCCTAAGTACATTCAAGCAATCTCCCTCAAGCACACTGAAAAGATATCAAATGTTAAATTACAGCCTTTCATCTTATAAAAACATTTCACAACCTTAGAATTAGGTTACATTCACTCATATCTAAAAAAGCATTAAAAATACAATCTCTAAGTCTCTTCCCATTTGGTCAGCCTCACTAAATAATAATAGATAAATAAATACAATTTAAACAAAACCAACCAACCAACCAAACAAACAAAACCCACCCCAGAAACCCAACCCGATATGCTTCTCTATGGAACTATAGGCAACTGAGAACTATTCCTGTGCTCCTTTTGCATTAATAAAATTATATAATTTAGATAAGGGTAAAAACAAAGGCTTTGTTTCTTTAAAACTACTGTTTTGTCTCCCAAATAAAGTAAATTCTGTATTTTACATAAGTGAAACTATGCTTCCACATTTTTTTCCATATAATTTAACACAGAGCCCTATTTTGCTTTAATATATTTTAAAATCTTTTAGATAAAAGAATAAAAAACATCTCACTTCTCCTTACTTTTGCACTATCTGTTAAATAAATATAGGTATAAAGACATATAGAACAAACAACCACTTTGATCCCATCATCAGCTTGTGGCATAATGGAAAAATCTTTTCTTTTCTGCATCTCAATTTCTCTATCCCAGAGAGCAATAAATTGATCTGGATCAAACAGATCCAGATTCCAATACTCCAGAACACAGAAGTTCCATTAAGAGCAACTTAAACTCACAAGTGATAGTCCACTTGTATGAATACATTCTGAGAATGAAAGCAAGTATTAGTTCCAATTAACATGAGCTTTCTTTCTCAGTCCTTGATTTTCAGGTGTTCTAACCACCTTACTAATTTCCTGTTTCAGTTAGTTATTTCAGAGCAGATCCCTAAACTGAACTCAGTAGCAAGTGGCATTCTGCAGCATGTGGGAAGTGCTGCTGAAGTAGTAATGGTAGAAATAATGCTGTACAACTGTCTCCAAAAGATACCACGTGTGATGAATAACTTTTCTTTTTTCCCCAAAGAGGTCTTGTAAGTTGAGTCTCACAAGAATGAGCCTTATTTACTCTCCTTTTCAGTTTATACAAGACCTTTTCGAAAGGCTGTAAGACAACACAGACTCCAATATCACTTTTTTTTTTTTTTTAGCACAGATGGTTATAATATCATTCAGATGTGAAAGTACCTGGGTGAGGTAAGAACATGGATGAGAGCCAGCTGGCTCAATCTTATGCCAAGAAAGATAAAGATGCTTATGGTGGGAAGTGGTAAATTCTCTGTGTAGAAAACGAAGGACATATGATTTGTCTCTATAAAATGATTAGCAAGTGAGCAGACAGGTTTTAAAAACATTTTATAGACAAATTTAAATCAATGTTTAACACTGCTGCTTAGAAGCTTTAACTACATTGCAGGTTAGAGATGTTAGGGTAAAGCATCTCTAACAACATACAAATTTTTCTTCCTCTCAAACTAAAGGTTTAAAGAGATTTCCAAATTTAAGTCCATCTGAACATGGGCTGAATTCCTTCAGTTAATTGTAGATTAACAATAAGACACTTCATTCAGCAAACAGGTGCCTAAAAGCTCCTTAAAGAGTCAATGAAAAGAGACTAAAGATCCCTGCTGTATGGTCCTTAACCGACTACAGGAAGCCTAGAACATCAGTGCTTCTACATAAAAGTCTGTGGGATAGATCCAGCCCTTACAGACTAATAACTAGATGAATAGTTCAGGAGCTCATCAATTTAAAAATAAGGAAAATAAAGACTTGGTGTATTTTTTTTTCTTCAGGATCACTATGAATACATTATTGCTATGAACTACTGCTATAAATACCAGCCTAAAATTCAATTCTGTAACATCAAGGATGGTTTTGCTCAGAGGCAGATGAATTCAAACTAAGAGGAAAAGAGATGGGCTATCTGATACCTGGGAAACTGAGGGCTATTATGATCATGAGCAAAAAGATTAACACCAAAGAAGGGGAAAAGCAGAGACTGATACAAAGGGAATATGAATAAATTTAAGTTGAAAATCAGAAAAAGTCCGAAGTCCTCTATTATAGAATAACTTCCAAATAGGAACAGCAGAGATAAAACACTAATTTTTAATATGTAGCATGCATTGCTTCTGAAACAAAAAAATAAAAAGACCCTTCCGGGTCTATACGTTCCCTTCTCATTATGATCCTAGTTATGAAGCTTGTGACTCGAGGCCAGAGAGTCAGTAGGGAGCTGCTGCGTGTCCTTTAGTGGCACAGCCAGCAAAGCAATCAACATCACCATATGGGGCCTAAAACATCTAAATCTTCTGCTTTTGTGACTCTCATAAATGATTCGTACAAATAAGAATCTGTTATTCATTTATTTGAAAGCAGAGCATGACACTACTATGGAATTTAGAGAATTGGGTAAATTAATTTGATGACACTGTAATATTGCTAGTCTCCCATAATGATTATGCAACATTCAAAGAGATCGACTAATGTAACCAATTGTTTTATTTACCTTAAAACATTCCTGGTTTGATCCAACAAATTTAAATTAATCTTTGCATCCTATTGCTTTTATGAAGATGACCTGTGATACTGTACATAAAAAGCACTTTTTAAAGCCCACAAAGCAGCCTAAAGATTAGAAACTTCAAAGGCTACAACTCTATTAAAGTCATCACATCTCTGGATGTCAAAAGGTTTCCTAAATTACTACTGTAACTAAAATATTATCACTACTACTTTTGGAAAATTCTTTTTGCAATAAGAACTTAAGTGGACTGCATCCCCCCCACTCTTTCAAAATGTAGCTTTGCTTTTATTTGGAAATGGCAATCTTAACATCAGCAATGCATGGAAACAAATACATTTCACCAGAGACTTTCAGGTTTTCACAAAAAATAAATCTAAAATGAGGAAAAGAAACAAAATGCATAAAATTGAACAACAAATAGAAGAGAAATAAATAAAAGAGTGATGTGTTTATGGACCAGAGACAGAGGTTGCCTTATACCTCTGCAAGGTCTGAAAAGAGTGCTTGGCTTGTGCTACGTCTCAAAGTATCCCAGTAGCTTCTGGGGACAACGTCCTCTCCTTCTGTTTTAAGTACCTGCAGAAGTTGCAAGAAGCACAATCGTGTGAAAAATCAAAGAATAGCAAAGCAACAGTTTACAGACTTTTCTTCCTAACCAATCTTCAAAAGCATGGCTTGTTCTTTTGTTTTTACCCTGAGAAATCTCTACACAGAGTTAATTGTAAACCAAAGATACTTTTTAAAGCAATGCTGGGCTATTCCAACTATTTGCCTGTTACTTATGAAGTGACTGTGCCAGAAGCATCACCAGATTTCACTTTCTCAAATAAAATAATTTACAGACTGTATTTTAAAAGTACATTTGACAACATGCATATACATTCTGTATCTGTTGTTTTTTCAGTAATTTGTTCTCTAAGAAAAATATTACTTCATATTCTTGTGGCATAAAATTTGCTTTCTCCTTAATCAAAATAATACCACAACCACCTAACTAGCAACATAAAACTTTATTTTAGTAGATAATCAAGGTGATATTCTTGCAACAATAAGGAGAAAAACCAAAACCAAGCCTAGTAAGTTCACTTCCTAACTGAAATGTGCTTAGCAACAAAATATTACGCATGTCTGATGATCAAACTTGACAGAAATTAAGTGTTTATCTATACTACAAATATGCTTATTTTTTCATTCTAACATATCTGTATCATTTTGTGGAAGTGATTTTTTGGATCATCTGAAAAAAAAAGGTCCTTTTTTATAATAAGCCTCCTTTTATCATGCAGTGAGTCTTAGAAGAGTTACATAATATATTTCACTTTTTTTTTTCCACAAAAGAATTTAGGGGAGATGATCTCGAACAGAGCTGAAGGCTACCTGAACTTGGCTAGGGTTATCAAGATTGTTTTTTTTTCCCCTTTCTCTCCACAAGTTAATCTAAAACAGATCTCCTGTTTTCAGTGCTCCCTACTTGTGCCCATCTGGACACACAAGACGAAGCCACAGAATGATTTTAACCTACCTACAAATGAAAAAATTCCCCCTTTTTTCCCTGAGTCAGCACACATTGTTCTCTTAAAAAATAACTGCCATAAAATGTATCCCATCATGGAGTTTGCAGATTCTGATGGGACTGCTCTATGATGTGTAAAGCCACTCTTTTTGTGAAGAACGCTGCACGGAACGAAGATTTATTTTTCCTATGAGTTCTGCATAATATGAACCATGGAAATTTAAATGTATGACATTCATTTAACAGTTGAAATGACATATATATACCATATATATGTTCATATAAATTTCCACATAAATTTTAAAAAACATTAGTTTTTGTTTTTCCTTAATGCTCTTTGGCACAGCATCTCCTCAGTGAATATGATTTTACTATGCTCCTCTTACTAAATAAGTACATCCAGAAGTAATATACTTACATGACTGAAGGTATTATCTAAGGGTTCTTACCAATCTAATGTGACTCAATACTTACAGTACTGTCTTGTGATTATTTGCCTCTGATGTATTTTATATATAAAAACACTTGTAAATGAATGATTATTTAATTAATGTTTTACATAAATGATGTTCCTTATATCACAGAAGTAACAAGATTTTGGCTCTAGGTCAATATGTCATTTTATACAGAAGATAAAAATCTGTTAAGACATTAAATACGAAATGTGCCTGGCTGCTGAAAATAGCAATGTATTTGCTGGAATGAAATATGCTTAATAACTTGAATTCTTTGTCAACTTTACTACTGCTTCCAAAAGATAAATTATGTAGTTTTGTCCTGTATACAATAACACTCAGATCTCACTGCAACTTATGATCAAAGAAAACTGATGACCTAAAATAATCATATGCTCTATGCTCTAGGTGACCCTGCGTGTGCAGGGGGGTTGGACTCGATGACCTCTGAGGTCCCTTCCAACCTTGGGCGTTCTATGATTCTATGATAAGAGCAGACCTGAACCCATATTAGATAATGATAGAATGAAGTTTCTCTGGGAATTTATTTTGACCTCTAGATACCAAAGCAAGGCAGAAAAGTAGAAACTCTACTGATTTTGAAAACTGCAGAAACCAATTGTACCAAGCATTGATTGCCCACAGAAGAACATTGAATATTCAGAAAAAAAAGAGAAGAGGGGAAATTACTGGAATCAGATGGAATACATATAATAAAATTAAAACATTATGTAATCTGTTCAAGAATACAAGGCTCTGACATTAACTGGAAAATTTCATGAAGAATCCATATTCTTTAAATGCTGTTTAGGGTTTTTGTAGGTATTCTAATGTTTTAAGCATAGCTTGAAGTCTTATAACCTGGTTAATCTCACTTCCTGAACATTGGAACAAACATCCACTGTTTGAAGTATGACTTAAGCATAAGCAAAGAATGTGTGGTCATTTATTTTTTTTTCTGAATTGGAAGTGGGAAATAGTATTTGGTTTTGTTTTTCTCATTTGGAGTCCTAAAATTATATCAACAGCCTTCTCTTAAATAAATAAAGAAATCGTTCTTTTCCTGTTAAAAAAATGGTGCTTGATTCACACTTAATAGCCAGTGCTGACTGTGGAGGGGATATAATGATATGAGCTTAAGCAGATCTCCTATATTCTTAACTTGTTCTTTAGGTAGTTGCTAATTTTCTTGCAAAGAATATTGCATAATTTCACTTAATTCTTCATGTTTCACTCCCTAAAACTTCTTTGGAACAAACATACAAGAATGACCAAAAAGAAGAATAGTTAAGGGTTTTTTTTTTTTTCAGTCTGAAGCCTTGCAAATATGCACAAAAAGAAAGGCCTGTGAATTCTTGATACAATTTCTACCCATTGGCATCATTTCTGGGGAAAGAGTGCTTACATGGTACAGTACTGTATGCCAGGCTCCCATTTCAGAAATACGTCAACAAACACATTTATATATGAGAAAATCTTCTGAGACTTGCATTCAATACTATTGTGGATTCAAAACCCTAAAGATGTCTTCAGACAAGTGTTACTTCACTGGCCTATAGACAAACTGTAGTAAAAGCTTCTGCTGCAGCATCGTTTCCTGCACAGCAATTATCAGAGGCATTCCCACATTGTCTTAACAGTTTTGTGGCTTCCAGCCTCAGAGCTGTGGCTTCCAGTTTTCTCGAGTGTTCAGCGGATCTGGACCTGGTTAGACTTCAGAAGAGAAGACTGAGAGGAGATCAGATCAATGTGTATAAGTACCTGAGGGGAGAATGCAGGGAGGATGGGGCCATACTCTTCTCAGTGGGGACAAGAGGTAATGGGTATAAGTTGAAAAACAGAAAGTTCCATCTGCATGTGAGGAAGAACTTTACTATGAGGATGACAGAGCGTGGAAGAGGCTGCCCTGAGAGGTTATGGAGGCTCTTTCTCTGGAGATCTTCCAAATCTGCCTGGATGCCACCCTGTGCCACATGCTCTAAGTGTCCCTGCTTGAATAGTAGGGTTGGACTAGATGGTCTCTAGAGGTCCCTTCCAATCTCAACCATTCTGTGATTCTATGAAAAGGGATTCAGCCCATTGACTGATCACTGATCCAGAAGCTACAATGGAGTCTTTCCTCCTTAACTCTTCCCTCTTTAGTTCACTTTCTCTCTCTTTCTCTCTCTCTCTCTCTCTCTCTGTGTATATATATATATATATATGTTTACATTTAGAAATTTGAGTGACTGTAGTCATATGACTACAGAGTGACTAGTCATACAGTCATACTTTTTTATTTATTGGTGAAAAAGTATCTTGCTTTCATATAGTCAATCAAAAATCAAGAAAGCATGCTCAGTGAGGAGCAGACATACCCTAGAGGTGGGTAACTTTAATGAATAAAGTTTAAGCAAAGTTCATCCAAAATGAGTGATTTGCCACCATTGGTGTCTCAGCATCTGACATCTGGTATATCTCCCACTGGGCAGCTGCTGTACAGCTTATCAGTGGCATAGCACAGGGAGTAGAACAGAGTTCGATCACAGTGTCTTCATTCTGCTCCACCCTGTTACACCTCTTTGCAGGTACCAGGAGGGCAGATTGTGTTGCCTGGAGAACTGTGAGGGAACAGAGTCAGTGCACACCAGACCATCCTGAGAGTAGCAACTTTGTGTCACCCCAAGTAAGCTTCTGTAATGCTGTAACTTCTGTTAGGCCCTAGTTTTTCCCCCTTTTCAAGTAATTCTTTTACAAACACTTTGCTTTGATTTTATATATAAGAAATGTGATGTCTCCCTGTTCAGTACAGAGCCTCGGTACTGTGCTCTATGGCATGCTAGTGTCTCATTTTGGGATTGCTGTAAAAGTGCTTTTCAGTGTTATGTGGTATTTGTATAGAGAGTCGATCTGTGGACTACATATGAACTTTTCTTGATACCATCAACTTTCTTGGTCTGTTGGCATGGGGCAAACAGTCATGTTTGCTTTATAACAGTCTAAAACCCCAGTAGCTTGTAATGTGCAGATATTAATGGAAATGTGTTATTTGGACATTAATATCAGACATCTTGGGATCCAGCATATTGAAACCTAAAGAAGGTGAGTTCTCTACAAACCAGTTGAAGGCTAAGGAGAAGAAAGGGACAAGAGACATTCCACTGCAGTATTAAACGAAAGAAGTAGCAACACTATATCGTTGACCTAACTGCAAGTATCCACAATATAAATATCTGCCTTAGCTAGTCACTATGGGAAGGTTTCTTTTATAGTCCTAGTTAACAGACCTAATATAGGCATTCAGATTAGGATTAAATTAATTTCCTGACTGATTATGCTGGATAGATATGTGATAAATGCATAGGGAGTCCAAGATGAGTTACCCACGTGTAACTAAATATATTCTATTTTATCTTTGCAGGAAGAGAAACAAGTATCTTTGGAAATAACCTAGATGCCCTAGAGAAGTCTAACCAAAGAGTAGTTTACTGTGATGAAAGGAAACTCAGTATTTGCAAGTATGATTAATAGTTTATTTAAACTGCACATTTTGGGGATTGTTAGAGAAACTAGAAAAGTGTTTTCAGGAACTGTTGCAAAACCTGTACCACAAAAATAGCAGATGTCCCTGAAGAATGAACTGTAAGTAGAGAGCATGGCACAGTTAAAGCCCTGGAGAAGGATCTGCTATCTGGGTAGTCAGTACAGGTTCTGACAGATAAATGGAGAAATTGTCTGTAAATTGTACAAGGCATGTCCAGGAAAGTGTTTCAGGCTATCAAGTCAGAAGAAATTTAGCTGAATGTTGCTCTTCTTTTTGGCATCTAGATGCAATGTCCAGGCAAAGGAGGGACTGTTACTAGAAGAACAACTGTTTCAATGGCATATAATAATTAATAGTTTCAGTTAGAAACATAATATTGACTATTCCACTATCTGCTGACTACCACTCATGAAATTTGTAATTGAGGGACTGTGTATAGTTTAGACCAACAAAGTCAATTCCTTATTAGTTCTCTAAAGATTGAAACCCAGCTAGTCCTATACTGGCTATTTGCTGTATAAACAGCAACCCATTTGTTTCTTGATGAATTTTTATGCTCCAAGAAGAAATGAGCTTTATGTTAGGTAAATAGCAGCCAGAATGCAAATGATAACCCCAAAAAAGCCAAACCTTACATGGCTGCCTGTAGTCTATTCAGCTGTCAAGAAGCAAATGATGACGATGACTAGAGACATCTGCATTATTTATTAGAGGCATGATACAATTAAAGCAAATCATTTTATTTTTCAGAGAGGAAATATATGGTTAATTCATGCACATGCAAAATCTTGCATTTTCCAAGTACCTGTAGGTAGAAACGCATAATGTGCATTCTGCTACTATATATGTTTAAAGATTAGATTTGTTGTGCAATAAAGATTCCTTTATATAAAAAAGTAATCTAAGAAAAAGAAAGTGAGTTTGCCTTTATTTTTCTCCAGCAAGCAGTTAGTGAATAAGTTTATGTTTACCTTGAAGTGATCAATGTTCAGAAGACTGCCAAGATGGCTCTTCTAATAGGCTAGCTGTAGTTCTTTTTAATGGACTGTGATCATTCAAAGATGACCAACCAACTTTATTATATGTATTAATTAAGTTGCTGTCTGCTGGCAAAAGCATTTCGAGTGGTAAAGCTGGTTATTTCATTTAGCAAATGGGAAATGAATATAAATTAGCTGAGAAAGCATCACCTTTCATACACTGACAAGAGAAACCTGACTGCAATAAAATATATATTGGAGACAAATATATATGGATAAATATTTCTAAAACTTAGAAGAATAAATCTGCTATACTTGCAGTCTGCTTGGTAGTTCATTTCATACGTAAATACTTCAAGCGTTTTGATGTTACAGATCCATTTCACAAAAATACTATATTGTTTATTAAATAAAATCACCTAACATTTTCTGATTAAAAACAAGAGAGTTGCTGAAAATATACTTCACAAATACTCATGTAATTTCTTATTCTCACTTTTTTCATCCTCTTTCACTTACTCTTCATTAATTTTTAAGTGATCTTATTTTACTGGCATTAAGTGTACAAGAGAATTCCAAAATCACAACTGCGAACATTCATGCTGGAAATACATGTGCTGTCACCTCAAAAGCAAACAACAATAATATAATATGATTTACATCATCAGTCACCACTAACAAGCACAACTCTAGGAAGAGAGATTATCAAATTAAGGAAATATTATCATAAATTTTTTTAAAAAAATCAAGAAATCATTCCAAAATGGCAAGATCTATTCATTAACAGATAGCATATACGGAAAGAGAGAGGATCCTCTAAATAAAATGGATTTTTATTGTTCTTTCTGAGTACTAATTAATTGAATATTCATAACAATTTTCATTTTATAAAGCTTCAGCTCTCATATTCTTGCTAGGAGTGAAATTTCATTGGCTGGAAATATAATTTCAAAATATATTTCTTAATTTATTAATCAAAATAATACATAAAAGCAAAGTGGAAAGCACACTCTTCCAGCAACTCTATCACTAGTACATAACACACTCAATCCCTCCCATGCCCTGAGTAGAAGCATCACTTGACCTTTGAAATGAAACAAATTAATTCTTAAAGATTCTGCCTTCCACTACCCTTCCACATGACTCAGAACATTGTCAGCTTGCCTTCCAGGTATGCAAATAGGTCATTCTTAAAGGATTTTTGCTGCAATTTCTGCCAGGTTTCAGAAAAAAAAAATCATGATTTATGGGCTTGATCTGCACAACAGATGCTCAGAGCCATTATGGAGCAGCATACCAAGCAACACAGGCAAACTGCTTTCATGAGAGAGAAACAGTACTATCACATTCTTATGCAGTTTGGGCAGCCTGTTTGCTGATGGCATTTGCAGTAGTTTTTGTTGTTGTTGTTGTTGTTGTTCATTTTTTTTTTATCTTTTATTGTTGTTTTTCCAAAGGAAGCTTCCCACATGGTCTCTCTGAAACCGTTTCTTTAGCACCTGCAGTCTGTTTTCCTTCACGTTTCTCCCATAGCAATCTGAGCTTGTGTAGCCTGCAACAAAACCAACTCCAGAAATTGTTGGAAATATGCAGCTTCCTTAAGGTATTTTACATCCCATAGAAGAGCAAGAGGAGAGTTTCATAAGTTGTGCTGTGGCCAAGGCTCAGCTCTGTATGTGGATGCAGATGCTGTCTCCAATTAGGCAGGACCACAAGCACTCTGGTGTCTTTGCATGATTCTGCCCCAGCTCTGAGAGCAGCCTTGTGCCATGTGGCTGCAGACTTGCCCACTGAAATTCAAGGACCCTGAAGGCAACACCAAAATCACTACAGAGCTTTTGAGAATTAAATCAAGGATATGTGACACTAGTCATGCTTGTTTTTGTTCTGTATTTGCACTGAAAGGAAGAGGCTCGACCTTTGCTTAGCTGAAAGCTTATTTACAAAGTCAAATTCCTAGCACTTATTAAATGAAGAGAATTACTGGGCCATGAGTGAATTTCTGAAGATTAAAAATGAAGTCATTCATCGTTATGGGTCTCTGTGAATCCTTTTCTTTCTCTATCTCTTTCTAATATTGAAATATCGTAATTTAGTGTATTAAGCTTCAAATTGTTTCAACCTCTCTTCATTTGGTTTAGACTTTCGATTCTCTGTAGATAATTTGGCATGCCTTTGAATTACTGGAATGTTAGATTTCACTACTGCTCATATGCACTAATCAAAGCAAGTGTGAATGTACTAATTAGTAATTACGCATTCCATCTGACAAAGATAGTTTACCCTAACACCAGTCCTGTAATTTATGCAAAGAACAGCATTTGGAGAATTTACTTTTAGATTATATAGTCTTGAGTGAAGGACAAAGGGAGGACACACTTCTTTCTTTAATTATCTGTCCAGGCCAAATGATGAAGAGATTTCTCCTAAAAACCTTGTATTGTCAAGCTTAATAAATACCATCTTCTACTGTTATCCTTATGAAGTGACTGAAAAAAAATTACAAGAAAATTTAACATTAGACATTTGTCTTCTGCATGACAAGATAAAAATATAGAAGGTTTTAAGTTTTTCTCAATTCTTAATTCAAAATAAAGAGTTACTAAACTTTAAAACATATATTTATATTAAAACTATCAGAATATTTTCCAATCCCTTCTTGAATACTCTCATTTTCATTTCTCGTGAATATGATGCAATGAATAATCTCCAGCTTCTTCCTAGCTATCTTTCTCCATACTTTCCCCCATTTTCCTTCTATCTAGTTCTGCAAATCAAAATATTTCAGAAGAACAAAGTTACAGTTCTTCATATTTCCACTATATGCCTTGTAACCTTTCTGTTAAGGAAGGCTTTTTTAAAATCTAGGAGCCTGACGAAAAGAAAAAGAACTGGGAAAAGGAAGTTGCAACTAATATTAAAATATATTGCTTATTAATAAGAATCTCAGTGGGAAAATAGATAACTATGAAAGCTGTCATTTAAAAAAATCTTTACAGAAAAACATTTTAATGCCATGCTTAACAATATTTTCCTATTAAAATGGGGGAGGATGTTGCATATAACATTTTTAGGATGAGAGTTGTTTAATAAAGTAATTAAAGTATCTAAATCAGCCTATGCAATACTTATTCAGGTTTCAGAAGTTTATGAAGAAACTATACAGACTTTTGCAAGTTTGGACCTACTCTGCCAAGTGCCATTGAACTGCTTGGTGCAAGGTCTCAGAGATGTGGATCATGTTTTACATGGTGTGCCGTGTGATATGCCTTGGGTTGTCTGCGTCCATTTGTCTAAATCTCTCTACCAGACCCAACACTGCTGTCCATCTGGTAAATTGGAACCATTCCTCATTGAGCTCATCATGCATTAAGGGATTGCTGAGAAGAGCATTGGCTAAAATAGCCCAAACTATGAGGAACTAAGCTAACAAACTACAGAATGTTTGACAATGCTTTATTTTGTATCCTGATTCCATTACTTTCTAGTATATCGCTGCAAACAATGTGTACATTACTTACAATTGAAAAATTATAATAAGATACCAAGCTGGGTGGAGTGGCCGACAGTTCAGAAGGCTGTGCTGCCATCCAGAGGGACCTGGACAGGCTGGAGAGTTGGGCAGAGAGGAACCTCTTGAGGTTCAACAAAGACAAGTGCAGGGTCCTGCACCTGGGGAGGAATAACCGCAAGCATCAGTACAGATTAGGGGTCTATCTGCTGGAAACAGCTCCATGGACTCGGGAGGGACTTGGGAGTGCTGGTTGAAAACAAGTTAACCATGAGTCAGCAGTGCCCTCGTGGGCAAGAAGGCCAATGGGATCCTGGCCTGCATCAGGAGGAGTGCTGCCAGCAGGTCAAGGGAGGGGATCCTGCCCTCCCTCAGCTTTGGGGAGGCCGCACCTGGAGTACTGGGTGCAGTTCTGGGTTCCCCAGTATAAGAGGGACGTGGAACTCCTAGAGACGGTACAGCAGAGAGCGACAAAGATGATTAAGGGAATGGAACATCTGTCGTATGAGGAGAGATTGAGTGAGCTGGGCCTGTTCAGCTTGGAGAAGGCTGAGAGGGGATCTGATTAACATGTATAAATACATGAAGGGAGAATGTAGGGAAGAAGGGGCCAAGCTCTTCTCAGTGGTGGTCAGTGACAGGACAAGGGGAAATGGGTGTAAGTTGAAACACAGGCAGTTCCATCTCCATGTGAGGAGGAACTTCTTTACTGAGGGTGACAGAGCCCTGGAACAGGCTGCCCAGGGAGGTTGTGGAGTCTCCTTCTCTGGAGGTCTTCCAAACCCGCCTG
>JAVCKT010096281.1:0-13353 GCA_032273925.1 Rhynchotus rufescens
TTCAAACTGAAGCATCGGAAGTTCCACAGGAACTTAAGGAAGCATTTCTTCACTGTGAGGGTGACAGAGCCCTGGAAGAGGCTGCCCAGAGAGGTTGTGGAGTCTCCTTCTTTGGAGATCTTTAAAACCCGCTTGGACGCAGCCTCTGTGCTCTGGGTGACCCTGCGTGTGCAGGGGGGTTGGACTCGATGACCTCTGAGGTCCCTTCCAACCTTAACTGTTCTGTGATTCTGTGATTCTATGATGGAAAAGGCTGATCAGCTGAGGCCCAGTCCTGCACACTTTGTGGTTTCCAGGTGTGCTCCATTCAAACTGACTCGCAGGACAGAAACTTGCAGTCCCTGTCTTACCCTCAGCTACATTTAAGATGTCCACCAGGCCTATTGATTCTGTGTGAGACAGGAGAACTGAACATTATGCTTTGTGTGAGACTGATAAAGAGCAACGTAATTATATGTTTATGCTGTTGTCCTTTCCTGGACATACATTCAGGTGCGTCTTCCTGATGTTGAGTTTTATCTTAACGTTGGAGATTGGCCAGTTGAGCATCGGAAAGCGAACGACACCCCTGGCCCCATCCCTGTCCTTTCGTGGTGTGGCTCTGTGGAGTCCAGAGACATAGTCCTCCCCACGTACGATGTAACTCACTCGACGCTTGAAACCCTACGTGGTGTCACAAATGACCTTCTTTCTATTCAAGGCAATACAGGTAAATTAGAGGTTATAAATTTCAAAAGGGAATTTGTAATTTCATCAAAGATGAGAGCTACATTTAATAATGTGTCTTCAGTTCACGAGTGCATTAGTGGGTCTCCTAAGAGAAGTGGTTTAGTCTTTACTGATTCCAAACACTTCTAACACTGTCACTAAGCAGGAGTCTGGTGTGGATTGAAAGCCAAAATGTAAGGAGCCTAGTTCACAGGACTGCTCCATGTTGCTCAAGGTATTTGGAGGATAGATACTGTGACCTGCCAAAGAAAGTATGTAATTAAAAGGTCCCTCTTCTCAAGGAAAGAATTCAATTTTTAATCAATTTGTAATCCTTCTATTGATAGTGATGTGCTCTGTCTTTGTAGCTGCTTACATAAAAATACAAAAATGAGGTTGAATCCTGGAGGAGATAAACCAGCACTATGTTGCAGTCTCTTTCAAGTAAAAACATACTGTTTGGGTAAAAAGAATGGCTTAAAGAGGTTCCTTCCAAACTCCTCTTCCAGTTTTCAAGGAAATGCTGCTTTTACTGATACATGTTTTCCCCCTCCCAGGAAATTCATAAATATGTACAGATCAGACAAATGCCCAGCAGGAGAATTTCCATTTTTTTATTTGAAGAGATGAGCGTTTCTCTTACTGCTGTTTTTAAATTAACTGTTTTAATTATCAGTTTGAAGGAGTCTAATTTTAATGATTTAGCACAGCTGCTTTTCCAGTGGAGCCATGGCAAGATCCTGTTCCACTTTAGTAGTTCCTTTAAGGAAATTTCCAGCAGCAGCTGAGAGAAGGAAGTATTTAATGTGTTTTAGAGGAGGAAGCAAACAGAGATGAGGTCTGCCAGGTTCTTGCTAAGTTTTTGGAGGAAATGGAAAGAGCTCGGCCATTTTTCCCTCCAAAGTCACCATTAAGTGACTTCTCAAAGCTGACGGACAAAATTGCTAGATAACAGAAGGGGACTTTGCTAAAGAACTTATAGTTTTGGGGACAGGCATTAAGTATTATTTTAATTAGATCATTTGATTATAATCTCTTCTCTGGCTTCCAAGAGATTTAAAGTTTTACTTGATCAAATATATAGTGAGACTGACATTGCTGTTCTCTTTTTTCTTATCGCTCAACATCTGCAGGCCCTTCCTGGGAAAACAAAACCGAGCGGGCTTTGTTTAGAGGTCGAGACAGCCGAGAAGAGCGTCTCCATCTTGTCAAGCTATCCAAGGAAAATCCAGAACTACTGGATGCTGGAATAACCGGCTATTTCTTCTTCAGAGAGAAAGAAAAGGAGCTGGGAAAGGCTCAGCTCATGGGCTTCTTTGATTTCTTTAAGGTAGCGAGCAAATTACAGTCTCAGATCAATTTTGCTCTCAAGTTGGTACCGGCTGAAAAGCCACAGTTTAGTTTTGCTCCCGGCACTCAGCAAACAGGGCAGTTCTGCTGCAGTGGGAGTGCTGCCTCCCACCAGGCAGGGATGACGCTCGTAATTACAATCAGGGTGACAAACTTCTGAAGAGAGCCACTGCCCTGGGTTTTTGGAGTCCCACCGACTTCATGGGTGTTGCAAATAGACCCAGAAACGAATGGATGATGAGCGTTTTTCTTTTCTTTTTTTGGGGGGGGTGTCATAAATATGAAAACATAGGACAATTCTTTTAGGTGCAAGTACATGATAGGTGTCAGAAAGTCCTCTTAGTAACAAGTTAGAAGATGGCTGTTTTTGTTACACCTCAACTCACAAATTCCACAGCAACAAAAGTATAAAATGTCAAGAGGCCAGAGCCCAGAAGAAGGCAATTCTAGTACATGGCATTTGAAGTTCTGTTCCAGAAATCGATATATCAGAAATGCTGATGAAGAGATCCGACAGAGCACTATATTCGTGGTTACTTTTTGCATAATATTTGGCTTATTCTATGTAAGTGAGAATCAATTTATTCTTTCTGAATATATGTATAGTCAGTTGTAAGTTTATTTCTTTCCCAGCACGTGCCCCTGTTCTGTCAGAGGACACTTCAGCATCAGGAAGCCCACGTGTCCAAAGCTCTAGTCTGTTGGTCTGGGGCTCCAAACACCCGTTTCCCATTAATGGCATCCAGGACTCTCTGAAACTCCACCTGCTTATCTCTAAACCAGGCTCAAGATGGGAATTTACATGCATATTTGTAATGATTTCATGCCTGTGAGAAGGCTTGGATAGAGTTCAGTGTACTATTCTGATTCCAAAATGTTCTCCCTTTCTGTTTCTCCGTATTATAGTACAAATACCAGGTGAACGTGGATGGGACCGTAGCAGCTTACAGGTTTCCCTACCTGCTGCTGGGTGACAGCCTGGTACTGAAGCAGGCTTCTCAGTACTACGAGCACTTCTACGCTGAGCTGGAGCCATGGAAGCACTATGTGCCCGTCAAGAGGAGCTTAGAGGACTTGCTGGACAAAATAAAATGGGCCAAGGTAAGTGCCATTGCCCGCTCAAATTCAAAAGAATAAAAATACATGTGTGAACAGCTTGTCTTTACATGGGTGAACAACTTACCTTAGTGCTCCCTTCGTTGTGTAATTCCACACACGTACTTTGCATGAGCGCTGAGTCTATGTCCTGAGGTAACATGGAGTGTGTTTTGTTGTTGTTGCTGTATGAGGGGAATGCCTCAATTTTATAGTGAGGATGCATAAGAATTAACTTTAGATGTGTTCAGGAGTATTCCATGAGTCAGGGGGTTAATATGTAGATGAATGCAGATCATTTTCAAAGAAACTCCCCAAATTGTAGAAAGTAATTGATTTCTTCCGTGACTGTTCTTTGTCCTGACTAGAGCAGAAGGAATCATGTTCATGGACATCCTGTTTGCATGTACAAAAAAATCACTACTCTGTAATATGCTCAGAGTCAGAAGCTGGTGTTCGGCAACCAAAGTGATTTGGAAGGACTGAGAAGCACCATTTGTGCTTTAAACTTAACTGTTAGGTCAAAAGCATTGGAAAATATTATGTTCTAGAGATACTAAGGTTCTTTATAAAGGATCAGATGAAAATACTGAAAACTTTTAAAGAGCAACTTGTGAGCAAGTGCATGCCTGCAAGTGTTCATGCTGACATTAGCGATACTTGTTTTAAAGGTGAATCAGACAGAGTTATTTCAAAAACACCATGAAGTGAGGAAAACACTGAATTGTGCTCAGGAGAGGGCAACAGCTGCAGCTTTGTATTCTGTGTAACAAAATATGTGTGGGAGATGTCAGACCGGCTTATGAAATTGCCTGGAATAAAACAGCAGAGCAAACATCAACTGAGTTTTCCAAATTGTACAAAACTGTCATTAGTCTTTGTGACCCATTTGTTCCAGAATTCTGGAATTCAAACAGTATGTGCTCTTGCAGCAACTGTACACAAAACTGCAGATCTGTATAGCTCCCTTAATAAAAAAAATATGCCAGACAGGACTAAGTCACTGATTGCTCAATTGCTCATTTCTGTTTCTTTTTGATTTCCAGGAAAATGATGAAGAAGCAAGAAAAATTGCTAAAGAAGGACAGTTAACTGCAAGAGAATTGCTTCAGCCTCACAGGCTTTACTGCTATTATTACAAAGTGTTCCAGGTTGCTAAAACAGATCATTTAATTGCTCTCCCTCAGCTGCTATTGCCACAGATGCTACACTTTTCTACTCAATCTTTATTCCAATAGCAGACATTGCTCATATTATTTATAGGAGAAAAATTAAACAGCCAAAACTTGCCTCTTTATCAAAGAGGCAGCAGGACATAATAGTGGCTTTACAGAATTAGGGAATTATTTATTCTTCCCTCTATCCTTACTGTTAGTCCTGTTTTCTGTGTTTTGCACGGGAGATAATAGGACGTAGGAGATAATCTGTCACTCAGATGTCCCACTGAATATCTACACAGCCGTATTACGTAGCACTGCATAAAAGGAAAAGAAATCCTGGCTGTGTGGCTGGTATAGTGGTGAAAGATGGTTAAACAGGCCAGATTGTCATTGCTTCCCCAGGAGACGCAGGTCGCTAAGAAGACTGATATTTATGTTCTCTGACAAAGCTAATTCTTCTGGTTATCTTGCTGGGCTGAGTGAAGGTCACAGCTCCAGCAGTCGCAGGTTGACACAGCCCTTGGCACTGCTCAGCGTACACAAATGACAACATGATCTGCATAGAGTGGTTAGAGGCCCCCGTAATGACAATATTCAAATTGGCATTAATAACAGGACAGGGGATGATATTAAGGGAGGTGTTCAGAGGCAATGCAGCCTATTAGTAGGTGTGTTACGGAGACACCTTGCCAACAGGCTGTACACAATGGCACAAGGCGCCTGCATAAAGGCGCCCTTCGCAGCAGGAAGCTGCTTCCTGAATTATATGTTGGTGCTTTCAGCATTCTTAAATGTTGTTTACATCTTCCAGACCTACGCCGAACGCCAAGCCAGCAAACCTGAAATTCGGGAGGGCATGGAGCTCGTGCCCCAGCCTGGCGGCATGGACGCCGCCTGCAGCTGCCACAGGAAAACGCCGCCGAGGGAGGATCTGTGACCCCATGGAGAAAATCACTCACGGCACAAGAATTTTAATAGGATTTAAGCTGTGAAACCTAAGACACGCAGTAGCGAACATCCTTAGTTAGGTATTCTGTGTATTTGCCTCTTCTTTTCGTGCTGACTGTGATCTGCGGTGGCGGTGCCCACAGTTCTGTCTCCGTGATGGCCGCCGGGAGCGGCAGCTCCTGGGGCCTGGTCTGCCCTGCTGGGCCACGAGGACGAAGAGCGGGGCGAGCGGGCACCGCAGCTGCACGGAGACCCCGGCACCCACATCCCGTGCGGGCAGGTCATCCCACGGGAGCATTCGCAACACAGCAAGTCAGTGTTAGGATTCCTCCTAAAGTTTACCTCAGCGTTACAGCCGGTCTTGTATACAAACCCGTTTTCTAACTAGACAATTAAAGTTTCTATTTGACATTTACTGTTTTCCAGTGTGGTTTGGCGCTGAGATTACTTTGGGGTATGTGACGGAGTTGAAAACACATGATTTAGTATTTATCAGTGTCAGAAGGAAATGGAGGGGGGCAGATCAGAATACTGTTTTTATGAGCATTTTGCAAGCCTCGTGGCGGTGAATCACCAAAGCCAAATGCTCCTGCAAAGCAGCCTGCGGAGCTGTCACAATTAGAGGGCTTTGGGTGCCAAGGCACTGCAAACCTGTTCCCTGCCCTGTCACCGTCTGTGGCTGTGAGTACAGGCACCCATCCACAAAAATAAAAGGATGTGAGGAGCGCGGGTGGGAGCTGGGTGACATAAAGGCTGGTCCTATACGTAGCCTACAGGCTACAGTGTCCCATATTACCTAAGCGTTGGTGAAGTTTTAGAGTACCCAGGTTTTGCTTCTGGGTAAAGCGGAAGATGCCACCAGCCTTTCTGCTCTGGTTTGTGAGCTACTTTTTCCCATGCCTACGTTCCCTAAAGGGAGTTTATCCATGTCCTGAATTGATCTCCCGCTTATCTAGCCTTGCACTGACCGAGTTCTGCAGGCAGTGGAGCAGCTATCACTGTTTTAGCTCCAACTCATGACAGAAAAAGCCGTGCTGTGTTTTCTATGTAAAGCCTGAGCATTTGAGGCCAAGGGACTATTTTCCATTGCTGAAGCAGGCACTAAAACTTCAGCATATCTTCTGCTTTCCTTCTCCGGTTATATTACTTTTTACAATTAATTTCATGATACACCCATTATATGACATGGATTTTATCCTCATCAGTAGGTATGGAAGGACTGTGCTCAGCAAGAGCAATTAAGTATATTAGATGGTGGAAACAATAAAGCTTTGCCTCCTTGTGCACACATATTTCAAATCAGAAGTCCCCAAATTATCTGTTTTCACTTTTTAAAATGGTGAGGGGATAGGAGAAGGCAAGACCCACACTATGTATTTTTTTTTTCGCAAATATCTGTGTGGGAAAACTTGCCTTGCCTGAAACAAAAGTAAATCTTTCAAACTGGAATAAAAATAGGGTGAAATGTGTATGGTTATTAATCCAGTAAATGGGAATATTTCATTTCTCCTTTTCCCCTCTCACAAAAAGGGAAAAATTATATTCTAAACTTCTCTCCCTCCTTCCAGGAATCCTTTACTTGTGTAACAAGCATCATTTCCATGCAAAAAAAAAAAAAAAGCAGTTAATCACAGAAGTCTTGACAGATGTCTTAAAAGCTCACAGGCAAAATAGCCTGAAAAATACAAATACACTCATCTTCCTGCCAAAATGAAAAACAGCAACAACAATAACAAAACAGTTGAGGCTAGACTAAAAAGAGAAGAAGAGAGATTAAAAGTGTTTAGTAATTTGAGGAAATCTGGTTTGATTTATAGCTTCAGATTTTTCAAAGATAAAAGAGGATAAAGCCTCTCTCGTGTCAAATGGCACCGTCTGCAATTTCAATTCTAATGACGAGCGATCCTAACTGTCCCTGCAGGCCAGGCGTGATATCAAATATGTTTGAGTTTGATGACAGGATTAACTCATTGGCCTGCTGTGTTACAGCGATTGCTTAATATTCTCTAATACCTGTTTGTACATATAAAGCATAATATATACAGTGCGCATGATTTTACAAACTATGTACATAAACTACATAAACTAGAGTTTCTATTATTGCACTGTAGTTCTTGTAAATCTCCTGCAGCCAAAAAATTGGTGATAATTTAAGAAAATATTTATTTCTGATTTTTTGCTATGGTGATTTCAGCTTTCAATGCACAGCATAGAAATTACTATATAAAATCAAATCTTCAGTTTTAAAAAACCTTAATGAAACTATCAGTGATGCTGCAGACAGGCTGCTTTGTTTGGAGTGGCCTGCCCTGGAATCCAAGGCCAACATTTTCAAACATAGCCATATAAAAGTGGCCTGACTGCCATTAGTGTTGTCATGCAGAACCTATATGAAAAACTGAAGGTCCAAAGAACTTACATTCTTTCAAATTCCTTTAATATGAACAGTTTTGTATCATTAACACTCAAAAAAAAAAAAACCCACAGTCTTTTATGTTAACTAATACTCAAATATATTTAGGTAATCACATTTGTAAATACTTACCTTAATTTCATTCTGAAATGAAAACCAGTAAATAATGATCTATTGGCCAGGAAGGAGACATAAGTTCAGTACATTTGCAAACTGTCTTTTTTGAGATTTACTTGAAGGTAACTAACACACACAAGTTTCATGACAGTATTGCGTCCAGATCTGCGTTGTAGATTCATAATTAAAAAAGAAAAACTACAAGCAAGTCTGATGGAATGCCAGATTCCAGCATCACTCCCGGGAAGCATACGCCCCACATTTATTACATTAGGGAATAAATTATTTAGTTAGGGAGAAGAGCTGACAGGGAAATTGTACATCACTTGTTTAAGCATGTTTGAGAAGCTTGCAAAGAAATGATAATAAAGAAAAGACGCATTACATAAACCCAGGATATTATCAGCTGCTTTACCACGTCAGGTTTTCAGAAGCGTGCATTGGAGAAGGGCAGTGTTTTATTTGAATACATCATTAACTTCCCAAAATATAACCACAAGAATCTGACTAACAAGGGTGCGTGAATACCCTTTGCTAGCTTTTGTCTTGAGTTGATTATGTAAGAAAATCTGTAATATAAAGAGTTATGGCCCTAACTTTGTATTTTGCTTTAAAGGGGTTGTTCTGTGTGTCTGTCTGGGGACATCTGAGAGCCACATGCCTTAATCGTGCCCATCATGCAGGCGGTGGGAAGTGAGAGAAGACAGATAGATGCTCCAGTCCCCTCATCACCTCTGTCCATCTACACTGGATCCTCTCTAGAAGTTCCACATCCCGCTTGTCCTGAGGACCCCAGCACTGCATCCAGTATTCCAGGTGCTCATGCCAAAGTTTTCGCTGTTGCAAAAGAAAAATATTCAAACATGGCATTAACTTTGCCATGAAAGCAACCTCGTTGTTATGTTTTGGCTGTCATAGAGAAAATGGGTTAATGTGGAAACTGTTTTTGCTCCTAAGTGATGAAGCCTTTCTGGGCAAATCCTGGCTGTCACCTCTCAGGAAAAGTAATTTGGCCAGGAGTGTTCATTTCATTTGATGAAATGATATATCTGTAAAATAAAATAAAATAAAGCCCCAAACCAACCACAAAATGCTCTGCTGATAAATGTTGCTACCTTTTTAAGGAAAGGTTGACATTATGGTATATTGGTATAGTTTTTTTTAGTGAGTACAGACCATGAAGTGAAGTTAACAAGCAAAATAAACATGGAGAGCTACACCAGGGCAGTATCACTCTGTACAGCATCACTGCTCTGATATAGCACTCTATATGGTGACCTGAACTCCTCAATTAGATAATTCACAGCTTTAAGGCTCTGGGTTTTACAGTTAAGCTTTATCAACCTAAATAGAAGATATAGAAGAATCAACTAAATATCACCTATAAGATAACTATGCAGCAAAATCCTACGCAGAGCAATTCAACTAATTCTGGTAGAAGTCCTTAGGATGATTTACTTAACCTATTTGGCAGGGTGGTTTACTTAAAAGAAATGACAGGAATGTCCTTTGCAGGCTGCATCCGCCAGTGAATTCTGTTTTTCTCCTGCCTGCTGAACAAAGCCATTTTAATGTGGACCAGCCCAGTTTTCCAGCTGACCAACTCCAGCAAGCCTTTTCTTACCCCTATTCCAACTTACATAACTGACATTTCCTCTCTGCATTTAAAGACTCGCTTGTGTCTGTAAAGCAGTGTAGTCACCGTGGCCAGGAAGGGTCTGTAATTCAATCTGAAAAGTCTAAATCTAAATTGTCACTTAATTGCAATTACCTTTTCTGTCATAAAAACAAATATGGACATTTTCTGGCAGTACTGATCAAGCAGTTATGATTTCATGATTTACTGTATATATTTGGCACTACTTAAATGCAAGCAGTGCATATACAAGACACAGAATAATTCTGAATATTTGTTATTCAGTAGTTTCTAAATTATGGTTTAATTACAGGAAAAGAAGTGTTCCTATGATAAAACCTTGTTTCAAAAAATATTGTCCCACAAATCCAGAAAAAAAAGATGTGCATTTTGATAACTATTATATTGTGTAATATTGTATACTATTGTATATTGTATGCATATATTTAATTGTTTCCTGGAATTAAAGCAAGGGCTATTGCTACCTAAATACTGTTTTGTAAGATAATAAATTTCCTTTATTGCAGCTCCATTCCAGTCACAGAAACACACAGTAGCAATTGGATCTTTTATTTCAAAATTTAGCCACAGAAAAACTGGCTTTTCCAGGTAAAACTTGTATTGATCAAATCCAAACAGGCAATCTGTCCACAGGAAAATGCCAAATTGAGTAAAGTCTGCTCTAGTAAACAGCTCTTAAAATATGTCTGTTCATGAACCAAAGTGAAATGACGTTTGCTTGAAGTCCTTCAGGAACAAACAGCAGTGAGTAGGATTACAAACAAGTTCAGGAGAGCTACACCTATTTCTCAGCTTGAATTACAGGAAGTTTCGAGCCAGTGCATGCTTGAATTTAATGACTGAACTGCCCGCATAAGCAGTGGGTGGCTTCTCCATCCCAGTCATAAGTCAGTGTTACTCTAAACCAAAACAAGTCTTCTGCTATTAAGTTATTGCTCCAACTTTCTCAAGCAACGATGGTCCCCTGTCAAACATTTGCTGTATGTATTTAACATAAGTTACACCCTGCTTTGCTGACAAGCACTAATGTGTAAGAGCTGTTGAACTGGATCTGTCAAGTAGATTACTAGGTGTACTTATCAGATCCTTGATGGACTATCTTGTTAAAGATGGCATTATAAAAACACCCCTGCTGGAGAACACAAACGATGTTCACATAGAAAGACCAGATTTTGGCTCCATTAGAATAAAAGCCCTATGGTTTTTGCCTAGTGAATATTTGTAATAAAAAACAAGGTTACTTGATCCAGTGAAATAACAAGCAAAAAATGAGCTTGAATCTCTTTCCTCTGAGACTGCCTAAGGAGCTTCTCTTCTGAGTGAATTATTGGAAGAGATGAGTGCCCAGCATCCTGAAAAGCTGTCCCTAAACCAGCTCCCATGAGTCACTCCGTCATTTGTCAAGAATGGCCAAAAACATAAAGTAAAAAATGACATGCAAAACTGCCAAAGTTATGGAGAACAAACTTTATTGCGCCTGAAAGATTTATTAGTTTATTTTTATAACACAAAATTTTATGGCAAGGTATGAAAAGCCAAATGAAAGCATGCAACACCAGCTATCACTAAACTCATAAAATGTTTGATCTTTGTTTGATGTCTCTGGCAGCAAGATGATCTGTTTGCAAAGAATTCTCAGTTATATTGAAAAGGAAAAAAAAAGTAATGAAACCAGCCACTTACTTAAATAACATATTCAGAGGCTTCCAGTTAAATTAGGTTGTTTTTTATTGAAAAAGCTGTGTAAATCATTTTATTAATTTTGGACTTCATGAAGTGGTTCACTATGCTACATTGTCCCAAATTTATAAAAGGTTAAAATCTCTTCCGTGTAACTCAGAGATTTCAGTAGAAATAAATATTTTCTGATAAAATAAAATAAGTATATTCTGATAATGCCCAAGACTAGGACAGAAGGACAAAGATAAGGTCCTCTTTCACACCAGGAACATTGTAATTCACCTGCAGCATACCTTGCGATGCTCTCCTCCTTTCCTGTTTTGAAAAGTCATCAAAAGTGAAGATTAAATTATACATTGACTGCTGAGACAGGCATATAGTTGTGACTAAGGGCAAAGAAAACAAACCCGGACAAATGTATGGCCAAATGAGCATTGCTGCTGTTTAGGAATACTAACCTTGCAGCCCCTGCCCATGTTGCACTGTGCAATCCAAGACCTTTCTCCCAGCTTTTCCTGGGAAGCAGGCACAATTCACTCACACTATAACAAGTACCCCCAATATTTTCAGTACAATGAAAAATTTAGTACAGTGAAAAGTGTCACCTATTTATCTTTGCATCTACACATGTGTATTAATAATGTACACACATTTGCATTCTCTCTGGGTTGCCAAACACTAGTATTTGTCTGGATTTAGCTTTGCATTTTTTATTTCATATGGAATTACACATAATTACTTTGTCTAATATATTTCAATTTTGCATACTGATGGAGATGAGAGCCCCTGACAAGATCCGGCTCCTAGAACCGGCCTGAGCACCCTTCAAAACACACCTTAGGAGTCAGCAAACACTGACCTGCTGCTGAGCCGAGCTCAGGCTGATACTGCCCGCACGGCGCTGCTGCCAAGTCTCAGCCTCCCAGACCAAGTTTCAAAGCTACTAATAAATCTTGGGCGGGTTTCTTTTCTTGCTTTATGTCAGCTCTTTTGTACAAGGATTTTGAATCTTGTTGTTACATAAAAAGTTTGGCTTAGTTACTGTACGTGTTCTTTCCAGCTCCTTCTGATTGTACTGCATTAACTACCTTTAAAAGATCTCCCTTGTTCTGCATTGCCCTGTTTTGCCTCTGATAACACATAAATAATTCCAGATAATATGCTGCATAATAAGAAAGGTTAATGAACCAAAATGAAATAGTCTCTTCTTTCCAGCTTCAGTTAATATTAAAAATCCCATTAGCTGGACTTACAGAGTGGTTATGAAGATCATCTATCAAGCTTTTGAATTATTGACAAAATAAGAGGAAAATAAAAGGAGCCTCGGGAGCTTTACGTGGTACCCAAACTGCTGCAATATTGAACTGACCTACCCAGAAGTAAACGCAGTTATCAGGTTATCCAGTAACCTCTATTTGAAGAGACCAACCTTGTATACTAATGAAATGAAGCACCTTGCACATATATATTATATATGTGTATGCGTGTAGCTCATGTGTAAGTATATATATGTGTGTGAAGGAATATAGATACATATGTCATATGTATGTGTGTGTGTGTGTGTGTGTGTGTGTGTGTGTGTGTGTGTGTGTGTATGTGCACTCACACTGAACATTTATTAAAAAGGCGCCGCTTGCCATGACCTGTGGGCGGTAACGGCAACGCACGCACCGCCCTTCCCGTGAGGGCCGCGGGGCGGGCGGCAGCACCGGGAGCGCTGCCCGGGCAGCCGTTGGGGCGGCCGGTTCCAGGGCCGGCCGGTTCCCGGACCGGCCGGTTCCCGGGCCAGCCGCACGGGCGAGGGCAGGTGGGCGAGAGGGCGGCAGGGCCGGCCGCCTTTCCGCCTTCCCTCCCTGCCCGGCGTGGCACCTCCGCGGGCGAGAAGATGGCGGCGGTGGCGCGGGCTATTCCTCGGCGCTGGGAGCCGGCGCCGCGCAGCGGGGCCATGGATAATTTAAGTGCCCCCCGTGCTGGCGGTGCCCGCCATGGCCGCTGTGCTGACGCGCGGTCACCGCCGTGGGCCCCGGCGCTGGGAAATGGCGGCGGCAGCGGGCGCGGGCTTGAAACCGCCCGGGGGCAGGGGGAGAAATGCGAGAGCTGCGGAGTCGGGTCTGCGCTTCGAATATACACCCCTAGTGCTTCAGACCAGCCCTTGGCACAATACACTTCTTTTTTCTTCTTCTTTTTTTTTTTTTCTTTTTTTCCCCATACTGTGATACTAATTT
>JAVCKT010096282.1:0-13353 GCA_032273925.1 Rhynchotus rufescens
CCTTCTTCCACAAGCTGTACACTCTTTTTTTCTCATTCACTTTGCCCAGCAATTCCTTACCCATCCATACAGGTCTCTTACCCCTCCTACTTGACTTCTTTTTTGTGGGAATACACCGATCCTGAGCTTGGAGGAAGTGGCGCTTGAATATCAGCCAGCTGTCCTGGATCCAATAGAGTTAGGAGTGTGGAAAGAGCCTGGGTGAGAGTGGACAGCCCAGGCTGAGAACTCAACCTTTAATTTTGTGTATAATGTTGGAGCCAAACAGCAGCTGCCATGGCTAAGCAGTCAGTTGGTAGGTGTACAAGCAACAAGAAAATAGACAGGCTCATAAAGTTTGGTAATTTTAGTGTAAAAGCACTGTGAGGCTTTTAGAAAAATAATTTGAAAAACAGTTTCCAAAATTTCCTAATAAAATTCCAAAAGGTAAGGCAACATTTTTCATCTTTTTTCCCAAACACTGAAGAAATGGGAAGCCTGCCAGAATGGCCACAGTTCCACAGAAGATGATGGATTAAGACAGGACTGCACAGACAAATCTGAAGCAGAACCACTATGACCTTCCATGTCTGGTTATAGATGGGAGAAATCTGGGGACATTTCTCTACACCGTGACCCCTCCTTGTTGCAGATGTCGGCCCTGGTCCCTTACACATCCCAGTGCACATCCCAGTGCACATCCAGGAACAGCCGTCAGGACTGAAGGAATAGACATATGATGGCAATGTATTTACTTGGTTTGGGGCAGTAGGGTGAGACTAGAGGTCTCTTCCAACCTCAGCAATTCCATGAGTCTCTGACTAGGTTGTCTCAAGGCCTGGAGAGCTCCGGCTCTGAAACAGTTGGCAACAGCTGTAGATCCTTTTATAAGAATTTGCCCATTCTTGGCATCTTATAGTCCAGTCTGTGGACTTGTAGAAGCATTTAGAAAGATTTCCTTAAATAATCTATTTTTTACATCTCTGCTCAGCTAACATTTTCTTGCTTTCCAAAGAGTACTTTATTTCAAATATATTTTTTCCTACCATTTTGCATTTCATAGGAACAGCTCTGGTTCTGGTGCTCTTGGAGAAAATAAATATCCAGGAACTGTTCTCTTAGCAGTGTGGGGAAAGAAGAGCAACACTCTCCAGCTGGATCAGGGCTTGGAAGGAGCTGTGTCGTTATCTAAATTGCACATCTGCTGACACCGGAAGGACGGGTGTTGCTGTGACATCTGATAATGCCTTTTGACTGCAGAATACCACTTGTCCAGATTGCAGCTGATGTAAAACAGTTGGCAGACTGTCAGTGATTAGGAAGTATTTCCCTATGGTTTATTTGCCTCTTATTATTAGGTAATAAAATAATCAAAGAACAGGCACACCACAGTGACAGGGCCTGAATTTAATTTACATTAAGGCTCTTCCTGCCACCTAGAAATGTAAATTTTTATGACTAGTTTGTTTACTCCTGTAAGTTTTTCCATTTGAATTCTGAGAGTTGTGTTGTCACTTCTGTGAAGAAACTGGTGTGACACTGTAGACAGTTTCTTAGTCATATATATTTGCTGGATTTTAGAGGGGTTCTTCTATAGAAGCATTTGCATGAAATGTTAGGATTAGGCTTTGAAAGACCAAGTTAAGCAAAGATATGGGGTGCTCAAAGGTACAGGTTTTCATGTGTTTCTTTAAACCTTCATTTCAGCCCAGATTTCAACTGCATACTGGAATATTGGCACCTCTATCCAGTGAGTGGTGTGCCGGTTGGAATACTGAAAATTGATGCAGTCAGCAAGGGTATGATCTTCTGCTTTATCATAGAATCCCAGAATGCTTAAGGTTGGAAGGGACCTCAGAGGTCATCTAGTCCAACCCCCCTGCTCATGCAAATTATGTCTGAATTATTACTTTTTCTCTGTGATTCCTTGGTACTTGCTGTTTCTTTGCTCCATGGAAGCTCCAGGGCATTTGCAGTACCATACGGAGAGGTCTGCAAAGCTCAAAGCTTAGCAGCTTACTGGCTGCAGGGCAGGAGCTCCTGTGTCCCTACAGGGCTGGGGCTCCTCTAGCTTCACGTGGGGCTGGGAATGGCTCCAAAGCAGTTCTTAAGTGCAGGTGAAAGCTACCACTTGCATCTAGAGATAAGCCCAGCACAGGGAGCGTGCTGTTCTCATACCCTTCCCGTAGTCCCAACCAGTCCGGCAAGTCTGCAGCAATACAAAAACAGCAGAAAGCTCCGGGGTGAGTCTGGAGCTGAGCTGTGACTCACTCTCCTTCCTGTTGCCTTGCGAGGCTGCCTCTCAGAGCGGGGTCACCAGGGGCTGGTGCCAGCCTGGCCTTGACCTCCTGCTGCGTGCGGAGCAGCCGCACTTGGTCCCTGCTGCTGCACCCGGTTCCTCCCGGCTCTGGCCCAGCAGGGACTCCAGTGCTCCGTGTCACGCAGCGCCTGGTCCTGCCACACACTCCTTAAGGGAAGGTGCGTTAGCTCCTACAGCCAAAGGAGCCAGCTCTCCTCCCCTGGGTGCTCAGCCTTGTGACTACGGCTGCCTTTGCTTTCCTAGAGCCCCTCGGTCTGTGTTATCTGTGCCTTGTCAAAATGAAAGTCTCTCTGGCGTTTTTTGAGAACAATACCATGTGCTAAGTTCTGATAATCTGTTTTCCAAGAAATAGCTCGGACATATATGTGAGTGCTGAAAGAGAGACTTGGAGCAAAGGAGCTGAGAAAGATCCAGTTCTCCATAATCCTGCATGAGGATGAGCAAGTAATGGGCTGTTTCCATGTCCCACACTTCAGTGGCAATATGATACATAGAGACTGCAAGTTTAATATTTGCTAATTTGTTCTAATAGGAGTTTTGGTCACCATTTTTGGTGACAAAATAGATATTCCCTTATAAAGCTGTCTAGTCTTTAAAAGCCTAATAAAAGAATATCAGGTTGGTGTTTGCTCTGTAACCACTTTTAGTGGGACCATCACTGTTTGGTTATCATATTTTCAATGGATTTTTCATATGCTAAAAAGATTTTAGTTTGAAGTTCAAAGAAGAGCAAAAAATATGAAAGCAGCCCTAGGAAAGCAGCCTTATCACATTACTCAAACGCTCCTGTTTTACTGTAATGTTTAAACATTGAGTACAGCAAAGATCAAATCAGGTTTCAACTAAGACTGCATAAACTGATTTACCATAATCTGTTCAGGTTCTTGTAGCCTTAAGTGACATGGAGAACCACGGACATAAATTCAGTTATGAATCTCTCACTGGAGAATGACCTTTCACTGTTGTACGTGGGCAGAATTACAGGAGCACTTTATTTTGCACTGAGCCCTTCACTGTCCTTTGCAGAATGGGGTATCATCAGGCAACGCTGTCCCTTCTCACGCTCTAGCACCTTCAGGTTCTTTCTTCAGTCCTACTTAGAGGTCACACTCTCCCACATTAGTTTTGTAGCAACATGCACTGATGAAATGAAGAGAAGGTGCCTCTTTCTCAAAGCATAAGGAAATTGCCCGCGTTCTGCTTCATTTCTCCAGTTCTTTAACCTGCTGTTACACATTATCCGAGGGGAAGCGGCAGCGCTGCAGCTCTAGCTCAAAATACACGTGCAGGCTCTTGCTGGGTTCGCTGTCTGTAAGAGCTGAACTTCCTCCTCTGCAAGGCCCAGCAGGAAGAAACACGAAGTGCTTCGCTGAGGTAAGAGTCAGAAAAAGCACTTTTACTCAACAAGGGGGAATTTCAACCAGCAGGTAAGTGAAAAAGTGATTCAAGCCCCGCCTCACTCCTTCAGTCCAAAACATTTTCATTGACTAGCTTGGTTTTATCAGGTTGGCTTCAGAATAAGTTGCCCTCCAGGGAAGAAAGAAAAATATGTATCTCCATACATACATACATACATTCCCCTTAGGTCAATTCTTCCTAACAGCGTGCTCAACGTTTGTTTAAATATTCAGGATGCTTAACTGGTGAAGCAAAATGATGCTGTAAGAACTCTTGAACTAACAGCTTGCAGACCTGAAAAACTGCAGCTGCTTCTAGAGTCCATCGAGGTGAAGGCTAGTCATGAACAGTAAGAGCTCTCCCAGGTTTAACGTAGGGTTTGGGCATCGTTCCTCACATCCTGAAGCTGTGTACTTTTTGCACAGAGGAATTCAAGGAATTGAGTGTTTGTTTGTTTTTTAAGCAGGAGAGCTCGTGTCCTTGTCGGTGCCCTGAAGTGGCTGATAAAAGGCGGTTGGTCTGATGGCTTCTGCTGCTGCCCTCCTACTGGAGCCCATTTAGTTTGTGACCTGCATCCTGAGTATAGAAAAATGTTCCTCAGTCTCTTGTCCTTTGAAGATGGATGGGATAGGGTTAGGGATAACACAAGTTTATGGGAACTGTATACGAAGTGCATGTTAATTCCCATGGAAATTACATGATGATTACATTAATTCTCCATGGGAATTACCTCTTACACTGCTGCCAACATGTTATTCCTTGTGTATTCTTCCCTTTCCGAGGCACTTTTCTAAGGGGAGGGAACACAGACTGAGGAATTTAACAGATTTCAATGCTCTGCCTAGGGGTTGCCTGAATGACCTTGCCTAAAACTTCTTTGTTCAAGAGATGTTTGGAAACTAAGGTATGTTGACCATAGCCTGTTTATGAGGAGAAGCTAAGGGAGCTGGGCTTGTTCAGCCTGGAGAAGGCTTTGGGGAGATATGAAGCTACTGAGAAGACGTAGCTAACCTCCACTTCTTGAACTTCATCATTGCAGCATGCACGGTGGGAGGATGAGAGACAACAGACACAAGAGGTCCAGACTGCATATGAAGAAAATCTTTTTCACCAAAACCTCAACAGCCTGCTCTGATTTTACAGCTGATCCTACTGCAAGCACGAGGTTGTATTAGAGAGGTCCTTGAGGTCTCTTCTGTCCAGAACTACCCTACGATCCCATGTTATCTTATATTCAGGATTCCAGACTGAAATTTGAGATGGAGGAAGCACCTTCTGCCGTTGGAAGAACCATCTGTGAGTTTGTTTCAGAGAAAGAACAACTGAAGCCACTGAAGGGTGGAATGGGTCAAATGCTCCATCACGTAGCTCTTTCCAGGGCCTGCATGCAGTGTAGGATGGTGCTGGTGACAGGGCTGCGAGTCTAGCAGCCAACTAATCCATCTGCTTCTACACAGGTGGTATTTTAGGACTCTTGTCACCCACATGTTGGCATCCTCCGCTTGTTATCCCTTTAGGTTTGTTGCAGATATTTTGCTAACCCTCTCTTGACTCTGTCATTTAGACTTTACAGCATGAAAGGAGCAGCTTCTCAGTGAGGCCACTTTTTGGGGGGCAGCTTTTACTGTGCACTGAGGCTTGAAAGCAGCACTGTGCACAGCACACAGCTGTTGGCTGGTACCTGGAGTAAATATGCTACTAGGTGAAGCATTAATATGGTCACCAGCCTGGGGCAGGCAGCTGCTGGCCACGTACTTGGCAGATTGCAGAGTGCTGGCTCCAGTGCTCCTTGGAATGGGCCGTTCCTCAGTGTTGCTTGATTTCCATCTTCTGACTGTTTATATATATATGTGTGTGTATACTTTTTTCTTTGCAAACTACTGATTCAGCACTTTCACTTTTGTTTTTGTTTTTTTTTCCCCCTTGTTTACCTTATCTCACAGGCTGTAGTTTATACATTCCCCCACTTAAAGCTCCGCAATGGTTTTTCTCATTAGAGCTGTGGCAAGGTCACACACCCTGCAGCACAAAGCTGGCCTTTGGTTCCCAGATGGCTGCACTGTACAACATGGGACTGTGGTTTACAGTCTGCTCCTTGATGGCTGGATATCTTCTGATACCAAGCCACTGATTTACTCAATATTAGGGCCTTGCAGCCACCAGCAGGATTAAGAACAGACCATCAAGGTTTCCACATTTGGAAATATCCTGCTCCTACTAGAGGCAGACTAACATAACCGTTACCATACAAGTACCACATGACACTAATATAGATTTATTAACTATAGTGCCATGGGCCAACAATAGAATAAATCTATGACTTGCCCAGTTCTCTGTAAACAGTTGTCATTTTCCTTTGGATTTGTTTTTCCAGGACTGTAAAGTTCGTAGCTCTGCAGCTATTTGTCAGCTTTTTGCCACTATCTGTAGCTCATTTTTCATTCTGAGAGTGAAATTCTGTCATAAATTTACATGCCACAGTTCTCAAATACCATTTTTGCTGGGTCCAAGTTAATACTATTGCAGTGGTACTGTATGAGAAAATAAGAGCATCTGTATTTTTTGTATTCTGCAAAGCTCTTAGGCAAGCTCTGTTGGGCTAGCTTGAACCAAACTTATGTATTGAATTTATGAATGCCTATTTTTTGTAAGCTGTTATAGCTCTATCTCAATTCATTCAACAGATTTCCTACTCTATCTGAAAGAGCATTACTGACTGTTTTCACTAACCCGAAACTACTGTTTATTGTATTTAGGGAGACTGAACCTAAAATGTTTCCATGACTGGGTTTGTGTTTTTCTGCTTGTGGGCATTACTTGTGCACCTTACTGATTCTCTCTTTTCCACATAGGAGGCATTTTTTCACATTTTTTTTTTAATATATAACTTATGTAAGAAATGATCAGATCTATGATAATATTCCCTACAATGATTTGGGGATTAATGCCTATAAAATTTGTCATATGATTTCTCCCCAGAGTCTGTTTATGAGTTCCAGAAGCTTGTGAATATCAACCATAGAGTCATAGAGTGGCTGAGGTGGGAAGACCTCTGGTGATCACCTTGTCCAGCACCCCTGCTCGTGCAGGATCAGGTTGCCCAGGACCGTGTCCAGTGGGACTTTGAATATTTCTAAGGACGGACACTCCACAGCTCCAGCCACTCCTCCCAGGCCTGCATCATTTGCAAGCTTGCAGAGGATGCACTCCCTCCCTTCATCCAGGTCATTAATGGAGATGTTAAACCATTTTGAACGCTGTGTTCATCCTTAGGGAACACCATTAGTGACCAGTCTCCAGCTGGGCTTCCTGCTGTGAATCACAGCCCTCTGAGCCAGGCAGTTCAGCCCATTTTCAATTCATCTGGCCCATCCTTCATCAGATTGTCTATGAGGGTGTTATGAGAAATGGTCAAAAGTCTTGCTGAAGTGAAGATAAATGGCATCCACTGCCCTCCCCTCATCCACCAAGTCTGTAATCTCACCATAGGCTACAATTTTGTCTTAGCATGATCTGTGCTGACTGCTCCCAGTCCTAGTTGTCCTTTGTATATCCAGAAATGGTTTCCAGGATTAGTTGCTCCATCACTGGATCAAGATGAGTCTGACCACCCTGGATCTTCTTTCTTGTCCTTCTGAAAGTGACATTTGCTTTCTTCCAGTCCTCAGGAACCTCTCCTGATAACCATGACCTTTCCAAGGTAACCAAGAGCAGCCTCACAGTGACACTAGCTGGCTCCATCAGCACTGGAGAGCACATCCTGGCAGATCCCAGGGCCTTGTGTACATCCAGTGCGTGTAAGCATTCCTTCCCCTGGTCCTTCTTTCCATGGGGGAGTTCTCCTTGCTCCAGACCTCCCCTCTAGCCTCAAGCACCAGAGATTTGTGAAGTCTGGTGTTACCAGACTGACACAGAGGAAACATTCAGGGCTTCTGTCTTCTCTATGCCCTTCGTCACCAAGTCCCTCATCACATTCAGCAGCAGGGCCATGTCTTTCCTGGCTTTTCTTTTTCTGCCTAAGTGCTTGCGGAAGCCTTTCATTTTGGCCTTCACATCCCTTGCCAGATTCAGTTCCACATGGATTCTATCCCCATCCCCGTGTGTTTGAGTAGTGTCTCTATGTTCTTCCTGGCTCATCTGCCCCTCCTGCTGCATCTTGCACACTTTGTGATTGAGTTTGGTCAGGCACACTGTTCTTCCAGGCAGGTCTCCTGCTGTCTTTGCTTGGTTTCCTGCCTTAACTATTTTCCAGTGAGCCCCCAAAATGCTTCTCCCAGTACTGCTCTTGATCAGTGATATTATTCAAGACTGTGTAGGCACTAGCAGTTTGCTGGACTTTTTTTACTTCCATTTTTATTTTTTCATTTGTATCAAATTCACACACATCTCATGGATCTTTTTCTATTTATATACCCACATACTTGCTTGACAGGACACCACTAAGGTCGACACTACTTGATTGATTCTCCTAAAGCTTTTACTGGTGAAATCACTTCTTCCAAGGCTGATCCAATCTATGTTGATGTGCTTTAACTTAATCCACCTCCATAAACCTACCTTTCCAATAGTTTAATGTGCTCAGTTTAAGTGAGTAAAATTAAAGAATCTCATTATATTTTCTCTTGGCCTGTACTGCTAAATTTGGATGTTTGTGACGTGTTTGTGACACATCAAAAAGGCTGGCAACAACTTCAGCACTAGCTTCATATCTGCCTTTGATTTAGTGCTAGCCAGGTGGATTACAAACACCTTTCATTCTTCTGTCAACTATTTTTTACCTATGCCAGCTCCTCATTTCTCCATGCAAAGTCTTATCTGGATAATCCTTTCTCTTTAACTATCTTATGAAAAAAAAACCAAAAACAAGCAAACAAACAAAAAGACAGTCCTAATTTCTTCCTGGATGGCCAATAGTCTTTCCTATACCTAGGTGACAGACTTCAATACAGAAAGAGCCAAGGTGGTATCTCTCCAGCTTCCACTGCACAGACACATTCAGCTACTGGCACTGGCTTTAAATGTCTATCAAGCCGCTTTTTTTGCAGGATTTATTTCCAAAGCTAGACACATAAATGGCTCTGCACCTGGGACAAGGGCAGCTGGACTTCACAAAACTGTGTCCTGCGTTACAGCATTGCTTAGCCTTCCAGCACTGCATAAAGGAGATTTTTTAATGCAGGGAACTGGAGGGATGATGCTCGAATTGGCCACAAGAGGGCATGGGTGTTGCTTGAAAACGTTCCCTATGAACAGCAGCTTCCAGAGCATCTTGTCCCACTCAATAGCCTCAGCTTGGGCAGTTCATAAGACTGGAAAGAGAATTTCCTCCTCCTACCTGGGATGTGTTTCCTGCACTGCTGTTAGTGGCTGTAGTGCCTCTTCCTACCCTGTGGGAGCACATGATCCAATCTCCAGTCTTCCCGAGGGTCTTCCTATCCATGGTGGTTGTGAATTGATAAAAGATTTAAGTTCTAAATTGACTCTTTTTTCTGTTTTCTATAGTCCTTGCAGCTTCCTGCTCAGCGGCTCAGCTTCTCCCCACCGTGGTCCAAGAGCTGGGTTTGTTGCTTGCCCTCCTCCCTCATCCTTTTGCTTAGTAGGTGCCTTTGCTAATGGTTGGGGAACCTCCTTGCACCTTCTTCCCTGTAATTTTCTGTGCATGTGCAGTTCTATCGAACTTCATTTATTAAATATGCTAATTGCCTGGGCATAAGCAGTAGCAATTAAACCACAGGAGAAAGAAAGGAAGCTCCTTATTCACATCCTTCGATTATATTCTGCTTTGCAGACAATATTCACACTTCTGCAGCCTACACAGGTGCCTTGTAAATATATGATGCCTTCTGGCTAAGTCACCTGCTTATACTGGTTATGTTAATGTTTAGGCCCTGAGGTTTAAGCCCTTCCATAGAAGACACAATGGCAGAATTACACAAGTTCTAATGTAATTATATAAAAACAACTCTGCTTTCAGTAGAAAATGAAACATTTTATGCTCTGCCATCACCAGCTGTTTGCCCTTGGAGAATTTGTAGACTTTATTACCATTTATCATTTGTACTTGAACTATCACTAAGATCTGATAACATCTCATAACAGATGAGATGTTTTTGGTACAGATTCTACAAATTCTACATGTTTTTACTAGCAGACGCTTTTTACAAGTATCTGCTGTTGCACTTTGAAAAAAACAGGAGTCTAGAAAGTGGTGATTCTTGTTTAGCTTCACAAAAGTCACTTAGCTTCACTTAGTCACTTAGTCACAGTTAGCTTCACTTATGTGTAGCTCTTTACCTTATGTAATAATGTATGTCTATAAGCTTTACAATTTCTGCATATTTTTTCTTTTACGTATTACCATTAGTGATTAGCTCAGTACAACTCTTAACTTTAGTGTGCAAGTTGATGAAAATTATATGCAGTACTTTGGAAATGATATCCTGTTAGCAAATCTGCATCAGCAGGTTCTTTGATTTGTAGAAGAAACTGCTGTAGCCTGTGAATCAGTAGTCCTTGTCAGGGGACTGAATGTCCCATCTTGCAGCATCTGCCTATTTCTGAGTGAGCATGAGAAGGAAAAAAAAAAAAAAAACTCTTTTTTTTTGGGTTATGGAGCATGTTTTGGGAGAACAGGGACAGGCATGCTGACATCAGAGGAAAGATATTGCTTATAATGAGAACATAGGTGTCTGTGCTACAGCCTTGTAAAGATAAGGTGAGGAAAAGCCACCTGTGGCTTCCACAAGTAGGCAAAACCTGTGTAGGCCCCATACAGTGCTAGACTTGTGGTTGATCTTAATAATAATAATCATATCTGAATGTTTTTACTGCATGTCCATGGCACTGCAGGTGTAAAAATATAGTTGAAACTTATGAAATGAGGAGAAAAAAAATCTCTTTGTGCCAAACCAAACAAAAAAGATCTGTATATTTTAGTAGGGCCTTTTAAAAAAATACATTATGTGCTAAAGAAGTATAACATTACAATACACGAAGGAAAGCTGATACAGCTTTAATCAAGCCTTTAATATGAGGAAAGCCTATTCAAGGTTTCACACACAGAAGCAGGGCCCACTCTTCACTGAAGACTTTATTGCAGGCCAAAACCAAACCGTTTATAAAAGGTTACTGCAAATAAATGGTTAATAAACTCTTTTTTTTCCCTTCCTCAGCAGAAATGTTTCCCGATGAGTGTCAGTGTGGGTCCTCACTGCTGGTGCCCAGGAGCACGGGATAAGCCGTTCCGATGTGCTGCCCGTGGCGACACACGACCATCTGGAGCTCATATTCCTCTATCCTCACTGTTTCGTGCGTGACGCTTTTATTAGACAGCAGAAAAATGATGGTGTAAAGGGCAAATTCGAACTCCGGGCTGACACCAACAAAGGTGCTTCCAATGGGCTTCACCAAGCCCTTCCAAGTGAACTGGAGGCTCAAAACTTGGTCATCCTTGTCAGGCTGAAAGCAGAAACAAGCACTGAGATAATCTCCTACAGAGGGGTGGCCAGACAGACACAATTTTGGTTTCTGGATTTTCAAACAAATTGCAGGATTCAGTCATTCTACCATCCAGGCACTTGGATCAAGAGTGAGCACGGAGAATGAGGATGTAAAAGAAAGGACATCTGTTTAGATGTGAGCCCACAGCTCAGACTCCTCTGAAATTTTATTGGATATGGGTGGTTCATGTTTATGGTTCCGAGCCTTGAGAATTGTTTTATCTTTCCCAGCTAAAGTAACGGCAAGGGAATGAGTTAGTGTCCCAGCTCATGGTGATACTCACTGAGTAGTAAACGCTACAGGTAACCCATGGAGCCCCTCTGCCTGCCCCAGTCTGGGTCTCTCTCCAGCCCATTGCCACTGTGAACCTGCCTCTATTGCAGGTGCTCTGTGACTAGGACGTCGCTGATAGACTCTGGCACAAAGCCTGGAGAGGTGCATGTCATATCCTAACCATGTCATATCCCTGCTGTGCCAGGGTCCCATAGCTGGAGCAGAGCCTCTTCCCTCTCCTCTGCTGAATCCTCTGTATTCATTTGAATCCATAAACTTGAGTAATGCTGCAAGTCCCTAAGCACCAGCACTCCTCTTAGAAATACCTTCTGTTGAAAAGGAGCTGGCCTCAAGGGAGTGCTAGTATTTCTTGTGCTGCTATATCCCTGGGGCCAGCACAACCTGATCGTGCACAGAAGGACTTTCTAACCAGAAAGAAATACAGCTGGAAAGCTCACCAGACATACTTTATCATCTCATGCTTTCGCTGAGTGCTAGAAAGATCCCCAAGACTCTGTGAAAGAGGACTGAAGCCCTCAAGATGAATCTTTGTGCTCCTCACCTCAGAACAAACAGTAGTTGCAGACAAAGTTTTCTACCTCATAGGCCTGAAGGCAATATCCTAAAATAGATTTTAAGCTTCCCTTTTTGGTATTTTGATTCCAAGCTGCCATTGCCTCTTAATTTTCAGAGCTGAAACTTGCAGGCTTTGGGTTGGAAGAAGGAAGCAGTGGCACAGACTAAGTCTAATTCAAGCATCACTGAAGTTGAAGAAGTCTCCTCAGCAGCTTCAGCTTCCACAGGCTGAGCTCGCAGATCTCCTAGCAATAAGAATCCGCTGCTGCACATTGTGTGAACCCCATAATAACTTGCCTTTCCAGCACAGCATATTTCAGGCCTAGCCTTAGTAATTCCTAGCATGGAATCTTTTGGGGCTTACTGCTATGAGCCATAGAAGGCATCTAGACCAGCAGATTTCTCTCCAGTTTCACTAAAGATAAGAGAACTGCAAAGGAAATCTGTGTTTGAAGGACTAGTTTTGCTACAGCTTTTTAGCCTCTGGATGTCTTGAGGGAGTCCAGAGCTCTAGAGAGCTGCTGTATGTGCAGTAGCCACAAATGACAGTGGGAAGAGCATGAGTGGGAAAAGTCAGTGCCTGAGGACACTTAGGATTCCTACAGAGGATTAAAAATGAGGTGAATACAGGGGAAAACCCAATCCTGACTGCATCACGGTGTCTTGATTCATTACCAAGCTCTTCTCTGTGGATCTTTTTATCGTGTCTGTAAAGGCACCCAGCTCATCCTTACCCTGCTCTTATTCTTCCGGGCAACATATCCCTGGTAGTCGATTTGGTTACGCTTTTCCTGAAGGTAAAACTGCACCCAGTTGTGCAAACCTAAGATCTGTTTATGACGCTTTGTTTCTCCAACAAAAACATGTTCAAAACCGCAGGAATCAAGTCTGCAATAAATCAAAAGATAATAATTATTTTTTTTCTCTGTTAGCTCAGACTGGTAAAAGGCCACAAGATTCACAATCTTATTTACGTTTATATTTTTTCCTTTCTCAGGCTGGGTTTGGAGTTTGTTGGGTTTTCTTTCGTATTTTGCACAAAAATTGCATGAAATCTAGCCAAGAAGTCTTAATTTCTATTTAGTGGTTAAGATCGATAGTTAAAGCCACTTGTGGATTGTCCTTTTCATCTTGGTTTTAGCAAGGCTTTCAGCACTGGTCTCCCATCGCATCTTTACATAGAATCATAGAAAGGTTGGAAGGGACCTCAGAGGTCATCTAGTCCAACCTTCCTGCTCACGCAGGGTCACCTAGAGCACGTGGCACAGGGCTGCATCCAAGCGGGTTTTAAAGATCTCCAAAGAAGG
>JAVCKT010096284.1:0-13351 GCA_032273925.1 Rhynchotus rufescens
GTGCGTGTCCTAGGCAGTAACTTCCTGGGTAACCAAAGCTCCCAAGGCTGCAGAGTAGCAGTGTTTAGAATAATGGTATAAGTGGTATAAGTGACAACTTCATATAAATAATGGAATAGGAGTTGAGGAAGACAAACAGCTAAGTTATAAAGTGCCAGGGAAATTACACATCAGGCTGCTCAGAATAAAGCCAGCGTTGTTGACAGATAGAGGATCTAAAGAGCAATTTTGACAATTTAAATAGACCTGCTTTTTGCTGCCTTCTGATGCCTTCGTGTTGCGCTACACCTACGGAAACCTTCGATCAAGGAAATCAAAAGACGTAATGGCAAAAAAGTATAACTCGGGGCTAATACCAAAACTTTGAGCGAGAGTAGCTATCAGATGGAAAAAGTAATGATTACAAAGCAAGTCAAACGGGGAAAGGTTGGTGTTTGAGGGAGAGCAGGACGGTTTGTTCAAGAGCTCTCTTGTGCAGGGAGCTTCCCACCTGATTCCTTCCCGTAGTGCGTAGCACAGCCACAAGCACCACTGGAGAGGATGCACGTGGTATAACTGATAGGAGGTTTGGGTTAAGGGAGAAGGTTTATTTTATGACTAGCTGGAGACAAGGATCAGTCTTTTCAAGGGAGATCAGGGAAGCACGGCCCCTCTCTGGTTAATAAAATCCTCCCTCAGGGCAGCAATTAGAAAACTGTGTAAGGGCAAAGGCTGTCAGAAGGGGGAGGATTAATGGATCTGAAGCAGCGAGAAAGTGTAATTTCAACTACAAAGGTGAAAAAGGAACTTAAATATTGGTTATGGAGAACACTTATAAGTGGAGGATTTAAAAGCATCATCCAAAGAGTCTTGCATCACTCATTCATTCAACTGTTTCTATATTACTGCATAGCCTAAGTGGATAAAGCAGTGGCCCCTAGAGACCTGATATACCTTGCATGCCAGGCCCTTACTTACCAGCCAATGTCTGTTAAGACTCAAGATCTTCTTATATCTCACTTTTCCTGTGCATAATATCATTAGTACTGTTCATGCAAAGCAGCTACATGTTTATTGCATATACAATTTGATAGACAGATATGATTTGAATTAGGTGAGTTAAGGCCCGTTAATCCTTCACATGTGTCAGAATAGAAGATGGTGAATCATCTGCTGTAAAAAAGAGCAGTGGATCCATGAAGGTTCATCCCATCTGAGCTAGGCTTGGATTAAGGCAAGGTAACAAATTAGGAGGAAATCTGTCATTACCAGTTTTGGAAAACTTCTATTTAAAAAATATCAATTATATGAGCATGTATATATATTTCCAGCCACTCTGGGCTTTATTGAATATACACAAAGATGTCTTATCCTAAAAACAAAGATCAAAGAAATAGGAAAAATACAAAATATTGTTCATTGCTGTGATAGTATTCTTTCAGCTTTCGGTGGCTGGCTTCTGAACCAGTGTGCTGGAGGCAGGTGTTTCCAGAGGGAAACCTCAGTGGCAATCCAAAGGAGGAAGTGCTGGCAACTCATGAATCACTTTTAGCTGATTTAGCCATGCTTTAGCCTAGTGACAATTATTCACATCTAACTCATTTTACAATATGACTGCTGAAATGCAACTAGAAAGCCAGCTCTGGCAGAGCAATATCAGTATGTTTTGATGAAATTAGAAAACATGACATTTTCTTATCTCTCTCTTTCTTTTTTTTTTCCTGTAGGGCTTTAATTTCTAGAACAGGATGACAGTAATTTAAATGCCCTCAGGATGATCTTTTATGTGGAATTTCATACGTATATTTTGAGATCTTCTCTAGTCCCTCTGTCCCAGTGAGAAAGGCCAATCATCCATGAGAAGCTACCAATGGCAAAAGGAGTGATTCCTACGACAGCGGTTTCTGCAGTCTCTCATTTGGGTTCAGTCAAAAAGGGAATGGATGAAGGAATAGGAAGGAGGAGCTCATAAAAACTGTTTATTCTGGATATCCATGAATCCCCTGCCTCTTGTTTCTTCTGCATTATTTTTTAATGCAAGCAAAAGTGGACCAGTCATCCTTTCGTTTTTACAATTACTCTCTTTTCTAGAGCAGACTGTGTTCTATGTCTGCCTAATCATCACAGCAGGTATAAAACCCAAAGAAATTGCCTTTAGGATGAGCAAAGCATGAGATCTTTCAGATCCAGAAAATATAGCTCTAGATACAGAAGTGAAAATTTATTGTGGCATTTCTGTGCTGCATCATCTGCTCCCCACGTGACGAGTGCAGAACGTGAGTGTCCCCATCAGTTCTCTTTGGATGACTCCACTGGCCACAATAGAAATATCCGGATTTGCCCTAACTGGGGCCCTGTCTGGCCCCATGGGGACAGCTTTGGGGTGAGCTCCTGGCACTGCTAAGATTTCACCAATGACTTTCTATTTTTCCTGTTTTATAGGCAAATGCCTATAGGCAGCATAGAAAACATAGGGAGCATGCTCTGGTGCAGTTAAGCAGGGAAGTGCTATGTCTGGAAAAACAGAGGGAAACTGGTGAGACTACACTTCATCCATTGGATCTCATGACTTTTGTTTGCTAAAAGCATATCTCCTTGGAAGTCTGCCACCCTGAATTTGAACACACAGAGAAGCCTACAGGTCCACCTCCTACTTTGTTCCAATTCAATCAGTCACAAGGTTAAAAAAAAAAATGTGTATCTTTCCTTGTGCCAAGTTTGAATGTGTTGGCTTCAGCCTGTTTTGGATTCTTGGGCCTTTTCTTTGGTAGTTAAGTCAGGGGTCTTTGGTACCCCATCTTTTTTGTTTCCTTTTTTCTCTCAATTATACATAGAAATGAAGAAATCTTTGGATTCTTTTATATACATGCATGTATATATATATATACATACATACACACTATACATAGATTTATACTTCTCCCAACCAGAAATTATCCTCATCCCACCATCATATTTGTGACTCTTCTTTACAGCATATCAAGTTTTTCATTTCAGAGAGCTGGCTCTGTATTGGATCAGTATATTTGTCTCATCCGTGTAGAATATAGAGCTAAAGCAATCTTCCCACTTACTGGGAAGTCCTCTGCCTCTCTTGTGCAAGATTGTGTTTCTGGCACTTCTGATACCACATCACTGTAGGAGCTCAAGGAGAGCTTTTCAGCTGCCATAATCCCAAAGCCTTTCAGTGATTTTCAGGGAGCATTCAGTGATGGAACAAACACTCATTTGGTCTTATAAAATGCATTTTGTTTCAATCATCACACATAGCCAAAGATCCAGGTTACCCTCTGCTACTGGCCCTTCTCACTTGACCGTTTGTGTTGTCCACAGGTTTCAAGGACAGTGATTTATACATGTTTCTGAATTACTCAAAAACCGTGAGAAGCTTTTGAACAGTCTCTGGAGAACCCCACAAGAAATATTTTGGTTCAGGGAGATTTCCTCCTTCATCACTACATCTTCTGATATATCCATTGAGGCGGTCCTAAAACTGTGCACTCCCATGATACAGCATGGCAACATTTTACTTGGTCTTTGTTTTAATCATAATATTTTGTGCTACTAAGTGCCCTACAGAAGTATATGTGTACCAATGACAGCTTATATTCTCATCAAAGGAAAAAATAAAGCTTCCTTGATAAGACCTACTTTCCAAGAGAGAAGGTAATGAACTCTATATCATATTTTACTGAAATGACAGGAGAGTTTAAGTAGGAGGAAATAATTGCTCAGCTGAAAACTATTCAGGCTGTAGAAGAAGAAATTTTCTAATATGTTAGATTTGAGATAAAGAATGAGATAGGAAGAGAGGCACACTTTTTTTTTCACTGGTTCGATAGATTCATTAACATGGAGAATGGGGTTCTCATTTGATCTGAGAATGATAAGCACAAATCTGGCTCTAAAATGAGATATAAAACGAGTGCAAAGTACACACATGCCCGTTCTGAAGCTGCTTTCCACAAATAGCCTAGCAGAAATGGGAATCTTAGCCATTAGGTATTCCTTACCTTGCCACTCTTCCACGTAGGTCTCCAAAACCCTGGATGTATTTACGGTCCAGACTTTGAAGAGCGAAGTTACTTTCTAGTGTGGCATTATCCCTGGTCCTTATCTGCATTTCCAAAACCTGTAAAATCAAGCCCGTTAATCCTGGTTTGCTTTTACACTTTTCCAGTCTTTCATTTCATGTGAGTCCAAAGCACCATGCGAGGTATTAGTTCTAAAACTTTACTTTTCTTTCTAAAATGAAGTAAATGCTATATTTTTCTTTTTGAAACCTACGTCTATGTGAACGATATTTCTACCTTTCCATTAAAAAACATGGTTTATGATGAAAAGTCCAGCACTAAAAAATTAGGAAAAGGAAAATCTCAAACCACCTTGCTCTCCCCTGCACACATTTGCAGCACATGCAGAGGTTAATAAATAACATCCATTTTTTTGCCCTTTTTTCCCTCTGCCACTTGAGTGTCTCAGGGAGGGAGTCAATAGCTAGGAGTCAGTAGCTGCTTTTCGTGGCAGCCGTGGGGCATTGCAGAAAAGGTGATGTGGGACAGTGCTGAGCACCGCTGCTGAGCCTGGGGTGCAGGAGAGGCTGCAGACCAGGGGTCTGCATGCAAAGGGTCCCCTCTTGGTGCTCCCTTCCTGCAGTGTGGGCTGCAATGCCACTTGGATCATCACCATGGATTCCTCAGGCTAAGGAGGTGCTCTAGCTTTTGTCACATGTGAGGCATAGGTGAGCAGAGAAAAGTTCAAGGGTAAAGTCTGTGGAGTAAAGTTTAATTAAAAGCTGTCATAAATGGAATTGCTTCTGAGTAGTTTTGGTCCTCATGCATATTGAGTGCTGGTGTCTGAAACACTGAGCTGTGACCAGGCATTCCTACTTTGGTTCTTCGGTGGAAAATACTATTCTCACAGGGTGGAATGTACTGCACGACCCAAATGCCTCATTTGCAGGGTGTTTGACGATGCAAATGTGATGCAGTAGATCCACAAAGACGGAAAAGGACAAGTGCTCTCCCACTGGCACGAGCAGCACGAGGTGCTCGCTCATTAGGATGGAGAGCAGCAGCCTCCTGTTTACGGAGAGAAATCGATACTGCAGTTCCTCAGCTGGCTGCCGGCAACGCTCCCTTCCCCGGGACGGGCCAGAGAGATGCACACACTCCAGGTCTTGCCTCAAACTCAGCAACTCCTCCATGAGCAGCCCTTTAGCTGGCACGTCTGTATTTTATATTCGTTACTGGAGAGAGGACATCGAGCACATTTCCCCTCTGCCCCCAAGTTTTTCACACCCAGGATTTCCAATCCTATAGTAAAGACATCTTCAATTTTTTTTTGTTGTTTTTCAGCTGTCACCTTGATGTTTCTGAGCAGTAGCAGCAGCCCAGATAGTTTTGTGGCTCTCTCAGATAGACATGTTTCCTCATACTCTGCCTCACTCCTGATGGCAGCAGTATGCCAGAGCCTATCTTAAGGTAGGCTTTTTTAAAGAATAGTTGTCCCACTTTTAGAAAGATTTGAACCACATATGACTCACATTTCCCTTTGGATGATCTAATACTTCACATTATGCCCCTGATTCACCTTGATGAAGTAGCCTTGATTTCCAGCCTCAGGTGAGGCCCTTGTTGCACTTAGTGGGGCGTGTGTATATATATATATATATATATATACACATATATATATATATGTGCATGTGTGTGTGTGTGTATATACATATATACACACTATATATATATTCTCTATATATATATATATATTTATATATGTATATATTTATACAGGAATCCTGGCTGCCTCTTGCTGTGGGAGAGCTAATGGCTCAAGTTCTTTGTGCCCCTGAGGAATAGTGGGATTAGTAGGAATAGGGAGCACCTGGGGAGAATTTAACTGCAGCCAGAAATGAGCTCTGCTGAGGGGGCACTTCTGTGGAAGGGTGCAACTTCTGGCTGCATCTTGCCCTTTGAGCTAATGAAGCAGCAGTGGCAAGAGGATCTGTCAGGTGCCTTCTGCAAAGGCTTGGGTTTCTCCAGGACAGGTACTGAGGTTGCAGTCCTGCAGTGGTGCCAAAAATACCATCTGTCCCTGTGACAGCCACTGGTGCTGGGCCCTGCTGTGGAGGTCTCCTGCAGAGCCGAGGCAGCAGAAAAGCTGGAAGTCCCATTGAACTGCTAGTGCTGGCAGCTGAGGATTCCATTTAAGCAGGCTTGGTCTGCGGTATTTTTGGAGGATTTGCAATAGTTTCAGTCCTTGTGTGAACATACTGTCGTCTTGAGTATAAAATTTAAATATAGCTCATGGAAAAATCCAAAGGAATTGTTTTTGTTTTGACTTCAGTGCTTGAGAAATGGCAGTGGCTTGGGCACTGTTTTTCCTATGAAAGTGATTTTAATTGCCGTCTCTCAGTAGTGCTATCAGTGCTTCATCCTTAAGTCCTCACAGGCAGAAAATACAAAGTATATGACCACCTGGGATTAGATTTAACAAAGAGAAATTTCTAAGCAAGGAAAAGGATTAGATTCACAGAGCTGACCTCATTGCAGATACTCTTCTCATAATATAAGTCTGTATATGCTTGATCCAGATAGTATAGGGACTTAAAGGATTTCAAACAAATGTGGGGTTTTATAGGGTTCCTCATCATGGCTGTATCTATATACTGAAAATAAAATCAGTGTAAAATGCTCTGGTTCTCAGATTAATTTCATGTGAGCTGTGATTCCATATCTGATAAGAAAAATATATAGAAGTGCATTTTTTTTCTGAGTACATGGAAAACAAAATGTATTGTGAGCTTAGAGTGGCAAGAATTTAGCACTTCAAAGGTTAAAACAAATTATGAGATTTTTTTTCATAGTATTCTTATTTTTTGAACCTTGTCCAAAAAAACCTCAAAATGTTTGTAAATTTGATATCTGTCCCTACAATAACAGCAAATAAAAGAAATGATTAGTTCTATTTAGCTGGGAAAAGACAAGGCTGTGCATTCCCCAAATAGATTATTCTTTTTTTTTTCTTTGAAATAAATGAGAAGAAATAGACTTTCATCCTAGCCTGAATTCAGCTTAATGAAGATTTAGCAATTCTTATTATGTTGCATACAGAAGTTATGTAAGGTAGTAAAACATCTGTGTCTAGAGGAGAAATAAAACCAAATATGGAGCTTGTAGTTAAATGGAAAGCAAATGTTGTTTCTTATCTTTCTCAGACTCAATCTCCTGCACTTCAACAAAAGTTAAACAGAATCTGAACCTTGAAAATGACAGCAAAGAGAATCTGAAGCTTTTCATTAAATGGGGCAAACAATTCATTAATCTACTTACTTTATTTTTCCTAATCCTTACTTTTCTATTTTGCTGTGAAACTACACATGCTGCTGTAGGAGTGAAAGCAACGCTATTTCCTCTGTATCTATGGAAAGCTGGCACACGGAGAAGTGGGAATGGAGGGGATGGATGCGGCAAGGTTGACCTACCTCAACGTCCCGGCAGAGCTGCTTGACCGTGCCCGCGATGGCCTGGAAGTGGCTGTGCAGGAGCTGCTGGGCGGCTACGTCCCCTTGCTGCTCCCCTCGGGGCGCTCGGAGGTAGGAGAGCAGGTCGTCCTTGATGTGGGCAGCCTGCTCCAGGAGAAGAGCCATGGTCCTTTCCTGCCTGGATAACCGCTCCTCCAGCTGGCGCATCCCATTTCCAGCATGAGGCGGAAGGGATGTCTCTCTCCTGTGGGGGAAAAAGAACAAAAAAACACTGATGTAAAGGCATTCATCACGATCATTTTATTGTCTTTCTATTCAATAGAACTGAAAATTCACCTTTGTTTCTTCCTTGATTGTCTGAGAAATGATGTGACTTTTTTTAAAAATGGGGAAAACTATTCTATAATGCGTTCCAGGTCAGAGATGCTAGACATGTTCTGTTCTTCCAGGTGTATTTTCCCTCTATGTATAAGTTGTTTTGTAACTACTTTCCCCCTTCTTCTTCCCCATAGTCTCAGAAAGCGATGGCTGTGAAGTGTGGCACGCCTCTCTGCAGGGCAGCCCGACGGTGCCGCTTTGCTCGGACACTCGCCACCAGCCCGGCTGCCCTCTGGGGCCACCCTGACCAGCCCGTGGCTGCACTGTGCTCACTGAAGCTGCATGCATGTCTGTCCCTGCTGGAGGGAGGGAGGAAGGAGGCTGTGTGGGTCAGAAACCATCAGGCACAACCGGAGACTTAATTTAGACAGACAGGCACAATCTGGGTTTGAGGAAATTAGGGTTATGGCTATTTTTATTTTTATTTTTTAACACGGAGAGATATTTCATCACTGTAGACCCCTGGGTTTGCTCATTATTCAAGCAAGGTGTGTTCTGTGTCTTAATCTAACCTGAGCAACATATTTTCTATGCTCTTTGTGCCAGAAGAAGCTCCCTTTCATCAAGCAGTTTTCCCAAAGCCTGTAAGTTAATGACAAAAACACCCAGCTAGGGAAAGAAGTCAGACACACTTGCTCCTCACTTCTGATTGTAGGCTGCTATAAATAAAAGTTCTGATGTAAAAATAACTGTAAGAAGAGAAAGTTTGGCTGCCCTGCTCCATCAATACACGAGATGCAAAGATGACAGTTTAATGGCTGAAGTGTGCCCGAGGACATTTTGCAAGAAATTTTACAGCCCATATGGGCTGTAATGATGTTCTGCAGCTGCCTCATGTCTCTGTGTACCAAGAGCTGCTTTACATTTGTCTGTGCCACTACATTTTTAAAATAAACAAAACCTTTGGCAGCCATGAAGTAACAACAAGATTTGAACACTTAATTTCAATCTCTTTTTGACAAAAACTCTAAATATTGGAATGGCCAGCTCAGGCTGTGTGCTCTCTTCTGCTAGTGATATCACAAGTTGCTGGCTGTAAATAAACTTTGTTCACAATTTTTCCCTTTAATATTTATAAGCATCTTGCTTTTAAAAAAAAACCTTTTGGTTTGTAAGAGTATTTAAGAGGAAAACAACTAGTAGTTTTAGAAGGAAAGTTTCTCAAAAATTATCAAGGTGTGGCCTGGGCTCGACGTGCTTATTACTGCTTGATAAGTTACCAAGGCTTACCTGATTTGTCCATGACTGTGATCATAGCCCTTGGCACATATGGAAGAAGATGCCTTAACTCAACATACTCTAAGGTAATTTTTAAATAAGGTGCATGTATCTCTTGCATGTATCGTGGCTCAGAATGTGCACGTTGGCAGCCAAATATGCCACGGCTCTGCTGGTGTACAGCAACCTGCTATCGAGCAGCAATGATTTGATTTGAGCCTGAGCCCTTAGCCAGAGTAGTTAGAGACTTGAGTCTTCAGAGATCGGCTATTTATCCCCTTTAGCTGCTCTGCCTTCTCATCCCCTGTGCAGCCGTTTGCTTGCTGAGGAGCCTGATGGGCTTCCCTCAGACCTGGTACCAATGAGATGAGCTCTTTCATCCATCCTTTCAAGCCCCCTGAGAAACTCTTGAGCTGCTGGGAGCAACACGCACCAACCTCCCCCAGTTAAGCTCTTCTGCACATATGGGCATGTGCAGGGATGTGTTCTGCTGGGTCACTGCACCCCCTGCGCTCTGACTTTCCCAGCTGTAGAAAGGCTCAAATACAGGACAAGAGAGAGCTATATCAGGAACTTGCTAATTAAGAGCTAGTTCTTAGTATTCCTTGTTTTCTTATTAATGCATGTAGCTACTTGACACAGCTCAGGCTGAAATTTATCCTCTACACTGTAACTGAGTATAATCCAGCTAGACCCACTTGTTCAAGCTTCTCTTTTCCTGAATAACTTCCAACCCTGGATTTCCAGTACATTTTTCTGGGATTCAGCTTCTTGAGTTTGTTATTCTATCATGGAGTGGGATCTTCTAGACTGTTGCTTGATGCTTCTGGAGCTGTTCATGATGCTGCCATCCTTCTTCTTCCCATCCTCCCGCGCACTTACATCTACTGTTTTACAATGCACTTTGGTAAAACGGCCATTTAACAGCTTTTGGATTAAAGCTCCTCTAAGTGAATTTGGAGCTGCCTAGAAGAAGAGCACAGCAACTTGGATTCTTGAATAACTGTCAGCAAGATCTTGTCAATGAGGAGCTTGGAAACAGCCCCAGTTTGAGGCACTGGGTAAGGGTAGAGAGAAGGATGAAAAGAAGCTGGCTGAAGCTTAGCTCATGGGAAAATAGAGGATTTCCACCATTAAATCATCCCTGTTAACTTGCATGAGTCAATTGTTAAGATAGCATAATGTCCCCTAATGTTAAAGGATATCCCTCTGTCCAGCAGAGAAGTCTTCCTTTTCAGCTGAATTAGTTTTTTGCCGAGTTAGTAAATTATGTGGGCTTCCCAGAGATCCAGCGAGTGTCAGAGCTGAGAAGCCAATGAAGAAAGGAAAGGAAGAGAAATAAAGAAAGAAAACAGAAAAGAAAAAAAAAGTTCATGAGAACTTCTTGCTGTCAAGATTGCTGTCTTGAGTCCTTCTTGAAGGGCCTGAGCCTGCAAGGTACAAGCTGCAGCCAGTATCTGAACCCAGTGGACCTGACTTACACTTTTCATGTTGCTTATCTTATCCCCCCAGCTGACCCCGTTGGATAGCAAGCCATCTGCTGAGAGCTTCAAGTGCTTCTCTAAATGCAAACATCTGGGAGCACAGGAGGTGAATACCTTGTGTCATCTCCCATAAATCTCCCCTTCGTAGTTATGAAACTTTCACAATAATCACCCTCTACCAACTGTCAGTTTGTGTCATTCTGAGTGCTCACATGCATAATAAGGGCCATAAAATACCCTGGATCCTTTGTCAGTACCATGAGATGATTTGGACAAAGATTTGGATCCATCATCATGAGAAATTAAATTCTGCTGCTAACTTTGCTGGCCTTCTCATTTAAAATTAAAATTTTAGCTTTGATTTGCTTGCCTTTGGTAGAACAAATATTAATTTAAGAATTCCAAGCCACTTTGGTTTATTAATGACCTCATTTGAAAGATCTGAGTGCATGTTACAAAATACCCTTCAAGCTACTGCCCTAATCACGTCAATTATCAGCATCAATCCTAATTAACTACTAAGTGAAGAAGCCAAGATTTTTTTCAGACCCCAAGGACTTAATGTGCTAAAGGTACTTTACACCCAGGGTTCCCACACACTTCAGGATGTTTTCCTCAGCCAGAGCTATTTCTTGTGGCTCACTGCCAAAGAAGGTGAGTTGCTCTTTTCTTTAACTAAGACATTAAGAGTAATCATGTCATTGGACTTGAATATCCAGGTATTATTAGCAGATATCCTACTAGAAGAGGGAAGAATATCTCCCCAGATATTGGATAATCCAGTCTTGGATAAGCTTGGCTATATTACATCGCAATTGTAGGTCTTGGGCTACTAAGGATTAGTAGGAGCCGCAAGGAGCTGGCTGAGTGTTTGAGCTCTATATCCAAAGATACCCTGAACCTTGAGTTCTGGTGTCTGTCATGTTTGACAGAAAAAGTGCCAAAGAAAAGAAAAAAACTGTAAGAGGAGAAACAAGATTAATTGAATCAGAGATCAAAGAGCAATATTTTACATCAGTTTAAGACCTGTAAGTTCAAGAATGCATCCTGGATCTGGAGACTGAGGCTAGAAGGGGCATAAGGATGGTAATAGGAAGGTAATAGGATGGCAATAGGAAGAAATGAATTAAAAGGTAGGCAAGGGTAATCTGGGTCATACAGCTTTCACTTTAAGTGTGAGGAAAAATGAAGGTGCCTTCATGTCATAGCCCAGTGAATGCCCCAGTCTCTCTCCTGCCCTTGGCAAGTGTCACTGCAGATGTACAGAGTTATCTGGAATTCCAATACATGATTTATAGAGAAAATCAGGGTTTACTACAGGTCATTGGAGACTGTGCTTTAACTTCTTGCACTGAACAAAGGCTCATTAAAATGTTACTTTACAAAGGGTTTCATAAATCTACAGCTCCACATTCCCATTTAATAAAAAATAACCCCTTTTCCTTTCCATATTTCCTAGATCTTTCCCAACCCTGGCGTAGCTTCTGTTCCCTGCAAGGACCCTGAAACTTCCCATCCCTCCTAGTCACAGAGCCTGCAAAATCCCATCCCACCTGCTGCAGCCTTCCCAGCCAAGAGGCATGTGGCAGGTTAGCTGCAAGCTGCGCTTGTGCTTGCTGCTGCTAACTGGGCACCGAAAAAAACAAGACTAATGACCCCAGCTTTGTGCTGAACAAATTCTGCCAGCAGCAACACCCATTTCAATCTCTATAGGGCTATTGATTTTCCTGAAACGTCTAGGAAATTCAAATATTTGAAATTCTTATGCTGTATTAGACGGAGCCTCTCCATCTCCCTTTTCCTCTGAAAAGGCTTTGAGTTAAAAAAAGGAAAAAAAAAGAGAATCTTTTGCTCCCAACGTACCAGTATAGCTTCATTGTTTTATCAGTGAGACTTAACCGTTCCTAAGCACTATTCCGATGGCAGAGCTGTAGTCCTAACTCTGGGAAAATAAGTTTAAGTTAGTGGCCTGCAGGGTTAAATGGGCTGGAAGGAAATATCAAGTAAACTCAGAGGAGAAACATTTATAAATGTAACATCAAGGGCACTTTATCATTTTGCCATTACTTAATGTTGTTCCCTCACTTTTCTGAGAAAGAATAACCCAGTGTGACGGCACTTGGTGCCCGTGGATGATCAACGTGCCCCTTCAGCTCACACGAACCCTGAACGTTCTCAGCAGATGCGGATCCATCCCCATTCCTCTACATATCCCGCAGACAGCAGTGAATAATATGGCTTGAAGAGAATCTGGACTTTTCCTGGTTGAGCTACTGATTGGGGCTTAGGAAAAACTCATGGGAAATCCCACTTGGAGCAGGGTCCCTGGTGACAAGCTCAGCTGCAGCACTGGCCCAGGTGGTGGAATTGGCCCAGTGGGGGCTGGAGGAGCCAGGTGGCCTCAGCAGGAGGGCCCTGGAGCTCCGAGAGAAACCTGTGCCGAGGGAGTCTGCACAGGAGAGCCTCATGCTGCACCGCTGGCAAAGGGAATCTCGGAACAGGGTAGGGAAGCAAAAACACCCTGTATGTCTGAAAAACTGCTCCAGTCAGGCAGGAGTTGCTGCATGACTGGATTCACTTGTGTAGATCTATCATAAATCATTTACTCTGTCTGGCTTCTTTTTTCTTTTTCTTTTTTTTTTTTTTTTTTTCCCTGAAATATATATATTAGTAGGATTTAAATAAGCATCTATTGGATGTTTGCCAGTGACCCTGCGTCCCAAAAGCTTTCACTGGTTAGGAGCAGCATGGGTTGTGCTTCTGATTCAGGTCACGCTGCCCTTCGTGCAATGCCGCAGCGATCCCTCCC
>JAVCKT010096285.1:0-13348 GCA_032273925.1 Rhynchotus rufescens
TCCAATTTATAATAAAAAAAAAAAAAAAAAAAAAAAAAAAAAAGCTAGATAGCATCAGTGACTTTTTTTACAGATATATGTAAGGAAATAGTATTTGCTTTTTGGAAAGGCTTATTCTAGGATCCACAGACCAGAACTATTATTTTAATTCAGAGGGGCTACATTCCTGAAGTTCTAAGCACTTGATTCTAGAAAAGAAATTAATTTCAGTTCTGGCTCTGCTTGTAAGAAGACAATGGGAAATGATGATCCTTTGCCAAGCCTGTAAATGCATCAAAATTAGAACTTGTTCTATGGTGGATGCTGGATGTCCAGGCCAGAGTTTGTAATTTGGGGAGGTTGTTCCTTTCTTCACTGTAGTTTATAATTTCTAAAAAAACCAAAGAAGCAAACAAACAAATAAACCCCACTCTAGTAACATTCCGTTTTCTTTTCCTTTGCTAGCTCAACTTTATGACGAGAAGATAGTTATGATTACTTTCAGAGTAATGATTTCACTGTTGTGTTGTCTCATACTGAATGGATTTGCTGCAGCAATCACCAGAATGCTTTATTTCTTGTTAAAATACAGGAAATGTGACTTAAAAATAGTTGACAGTATTGTGAAAATTTGCTCCATGTACTCTTAACAGATGTCCAGCTATTTGGTCAAGAGAACATCTTTTTTCTTGCACTTGTCCTCATGATCCTGGTGACTCTGCTGTGGGCAAAACAAGTACAAAATGGGTGTTGTAGATCTAACAGCAGCTCTCGAGTCCCTTTTTGGAGCTGCTGTTCTGAAGGGAAGGGCAGAAGAACATTCAAAGTGGCATCTGCTGGAGAAAAATACAGGCTGGAGAATTGCTGAGTACAGAGCCATCCTGCTTGTCATCAATTCATGATAATGTGAATTAGGCAAATAAAACATATGTCATGCTTTAATTAAAGCAGATTCTCTTTGAAACACAGAGAAATCCCTGCAGTGGCCTGTTGACAGCTTCTGGGATGACAGGCTGGATAGGTCCTGTTTTTCATGCTCATCAAAGTGTACCTAGCTGTGCTTTTGACTATATTATAAAATTTGGAGCAGTCTGTGCATGTCCACACTAAAAGTTCCCATGCAGTCAGTCGAGTCTAGTCTTTTTGGCTCTTGTAGGTCCCTTATTTGAAAAAGCAGAACTTTTCTTGGTGCCATGGCCTTTGAAATCCTTTAGTGCCTTGGCTACCTGATCTCCTTTAATAAAAGTACTGTCCAAATCAGGTACCCTGAGGACATGCTCCAGAGTCATATTGAAGGGAGCAATTGAGTTCATCCAAATCTACAGACTAATCCTCTCATATTTTTCCAAAATCTTATGTATTTAATACTGATAAATCTGGCTGTCCAACTAATTGTATTTTACTTACAACAAAGCCAAGTGAACATTCCTGTAGGCAAGTGCTGGTCAGACAGAAATGAGCGGAAGGCAAAGAGCATCCAAATGGGTGTTAGAATTTGTAAGCAGATGGCTAAAATGGACCTTGCTTAGGATCGACAGGAAAAAAAAAATCAAAAAAAAACAGCAAAGTCACCAAAATTTGTAGCTGTGTTACTGGTCACAGCTGTGTACTGGTTACTGGACACACCTTCTAATTTACAGCATCTCCAGGTCTGGCCCTGCTTTTGGCAAAGACTGAAAAGAGAGCCCTGATCTTGCAGTGAGATGTGTGCAGCAGCCATCCCTCAAATGCTTCACCTGAGCTACAACTTTGTTCTCCCTTTTATGCCACTATCTGACTCATGGAAACACCAAAACCCATAAACATCATATACTTACTGCCATACAGAAACTTGAGGCTGGAGCATGAACATAAAGTAGCATAGGGCTACTGGTACAGGTATATTACTACGGGCACAGCTGCACAGTGCTATGGTTTTTAATCTTTGAAAACTCAAGATAGTTTCTTTTTTTTCTTTCCAGAACTTTAAATAGTGGTAGCTGTAAAGAGCATGCCATTTACCTCTTCTCTGTTTTCCTACAGGGAAAGTATTTTTAAAGCTGAAATGTCTTAGATCAGCAAGTGTTCTGGAGCCCTCTGGTGTCCATGAGTTGAATAGAGGCTTCTCAGAAAGGCAATTTAAAACTTACAGATTTTCTTAAAATTCAGACACAAAACTCTTCTACTGGATTCAAATTATACCTGTTAGCTAACAAAATCTAGATGTGGTATGCAAAAAGAGTGAGAGAGAGTGAATTTTGTAAGGACCTTTCATTTCGTGCAAATGCATTTTGAAAATCTTTCTCTAATGAAGACCACTTCATTAATGGAGATTTTGAAAAATAAGTTATGTGAAATGGAAACAACTTGGAGAATTTTAGATGTTTTGGGCATCTTAAAAATAAAAGTTTTAAAATAAAGAAAGCATTTTATTTGTGAACTACTAGGTGTTTTTGCACTGCCAAAGTAGGTAGCAGCAGCAAATAAATTTCAGTCAGGGAGGGGAATAAACGAGGTGCAACTAAAAGTGCTAGGGCCCCTTTGTGCAAATCACCGTGGTTTGGATGGCAGAAAATCCTTATGGGGCAGCAGACAACTGGCCAGTTCTCTGAAGAATGTAGCGAGGTAGGAAATGCTGACAGATTACTTGCAGTAAGTATTATTTTTTTAGAAGCAGGATGACAGTCTTGTACCTAGCTATCGAACTAGTGTGTCGTGTTAAGCCAGAAGGCACCGTACAAAAGTGAGGTCCTACAAAGTGAGGCCATACTTAAACATATACTCCACAAAAAACTATGTTTGTATATTCATATACTGGAAAAGTATCATGAATTAGTATTTGTTAATGTTTTCAGTCAAGACCAATAATTATATCAGCTTATACACATGCATATTTACTGTGTAAAAGCATATGCTCTGCTTCCCACTTTTGAAATTAAAAATAATTGTTGAAGACCAGGCATAGATTTTTGTAATGTGCTGATCTTTTATTTCACATTGTTATTTTTTTAAAAAAACTTTTCTGGAGCGTAGCTGCTGTAACAGAAAGTACCTTGTGCTAGAACCTCTATTCCCAGCAGAACATACTTAATTACCGTGGTGCGTCATTCTGAGGAGCGGTCTGCCTCCTCGCAGCTTTTTTTCTTGCTGAGTATTCAATTCTGTAAACACCTGTGAAACAGGACCATAATAAATTACTTTTATTGTGTACATACTGCAGCAGTGACCCTTGCTGAACCTTGAAGTTATTTATTGCTGCATCCAAAGAAAAGAGCAGCAGAGTGAGTTTATTATATTATTTAAAAAATTAAATTCATACACTTGAGGCCAATAGTACTAGTACAAAGCTCCTATATAATACCCATATTAAATGTAGGAGGACTGTGTGAACACACAGATGTGTGGTCAGGCTTTTAATACAACCTTACCTATAGCTAGGATGCCAAATTCCTGCCCTGCTGTTTGGAGCCAGCACTGAAGGTAATGAATCATGGTCACGGGAAGCTCATCACTGGCATCAGAGTATGTCTGGAGCTAGGAAGCAAAGCAGGCTTATCTCCTTACATAGACAGGAAATCAAGGCAGAAAGTCACTGAGATTAAAGCACCCGCCTAGCTGAGATAACAAACTGCAGTTGCCTTGCACTCCATCATTCAAAGCAGTCTGTGGGACAGAGAATTGAGCAACTTGCAAATATCTCTGGGTGACTTGATTTGCGATGAGGTGTCTTTAACAGGACTGCCAATTGGACTGATGGGCTTAATCTGGGCACCTCGGTAATGAGAAAAGCAGAGCAGCTGCTTGTGGAAGAGTTTAACTGATTTGCCTGGTTTCTGGCAGGACTTCAGAGAAACCTAGAGAAAATGTAAGTTAAAGGCAACAAGTTAGTTGCTTAAAGCAAGAGAAAAAAATTCTATGTTGTACCTGTTGTAATTTCTAAAACAATCTATGCCTGTCTATCAGTCCTGTGAAAGCAAAACTAGTGTTCTTTGGGAATAATAATTTTCAGGAAATTATAGCTCACCTCATCTTAAATGTGTGTAGAAGGAGTGAGATTAGGAGGCACGCGGCATTCTGACTAAGCTAGGTATGCTGTTTTTTAACCTTCTAACATTTGACTCCTCAACAGTAATTGAAACAGTATTTGAATTTTTATATGGTTTTGTATGTTGTCCTTTTTAAAAAAGCATAGGCTCTACATGGTATTATATAGGGTCTGGACTGAACTGTGAATATGCTACTTAATGTCTTATGTGTTCTTGTTGAAATCAAGCAGAGGAAGGTGTTTGGGTTTGTTATTAAGCTAGATTCAAAAGGGGTGGAGGGACAGCCTGGTGGCACTGCCAAAGGGGGAAAGAAAGGAAACAAGAATAAGTAAATGTATAGATTATGTTACCAAAGCTGATGTATCTGCCTTCTTTAGATTATTAATCATTTTAGACAGTGATTACTAGCTTACTCAGCAAACTTGTCAGCACTTTAACAGAACCAAGTACATGGGAAGAATGTAGGTAGTGAGGAACTACTGCTCTCACTGTGCCTGTCCAAAAAGACATTGCATGATTAATTTTCCAAGAACTAGGTTTGAGAGTGATTTATGAATTTACAGGAGGAAAAAAAAAAAAAAAAAAAACAAAAAAAAAAAAAGGAGGGGAAGGGGCCATGTAACCTTTATTCTAGGTCTTTTTATTGTGACAGACTGTAGTACTTTAAAACTCTGCCTCCTGCCCCCAAGGGTATTATATTCATGAGTCTCCAGTTGTTAACTATGGTCTAGAAATGCCATGTTAAATTTCTGTTAGCACGTTATTCAAACCTTCTCCTCCTTCACTCCCAGGACAATAATTTGCAAACTAAAAATACCTCAGTCTCAAACCACACCATGATCCCAAAGACAAGGTATCTGCACACTTAGAAAATTCAAAAAAAAAAAAAAAAAGGTATGTCCTACAGCAACAATCAGAAGCCAAAACAGCAAACTAAGAAACTTTTTCCATGAACAAAATTGGAAGTGCAGGATTCCTGAATCAGATTTCTGCGAAGCAACAGTGTGTGCCTCAGGCTCTCAGCTCCTATTAGTTTAGCTTCTTACTTCTGTGAGAACGCTTTCCTCTGGAAATGCTCTGTGGCAAATGTTGCAGTAGATAATGAACTGATGTTGCAAATGGCTCAGTTTGCCTTTCACTTGACACACAAATAACCAAAAAAAAAAAAAAGAGGAATTTTACAAAACCTACTAAGAATCTGTGTTTTGGAAAATAATGCAGTGTTTGTAAAAATAAATGAATAAATTGTAGCAATAAAGGGTATAGCCTTACCTGAACAAATAATGCCCTTGGTAAGATCTAATTCTGCACAGAATAACAGAAATTCAAGGGTACGTGTTGTAAACTGCCTGATTTCTCACTACTTCTGCTAATAAACTATAAAACAATCCTAAAGTGCAATGATATTTTCTGATGCTAAGATGAACCTGGTGTTTTAACTGAAGATGGATATGTAGTGGTCGCTTGATAATCTCTTTGAAAACTTGGTTCAAATTCTTCATTGATTTGAGTTCTTTATTTTTAAACAAGAAAAATTCTACTACTGCACCAGGGCCAATGGAATTCTTCTTGTGTATAAGGTTAAGACCATGCTCAAGAGGCAAAAATGGATTTTAATTAGCCATCTGCCAAGTAAGCCAGAATAACAACCCCCAACTTTTTCATATTTTCCTAGGAGTGTTAACTCTGAATACAGTGAAAAACTACTCTTGCTATTAAATTCATCAAACACAGTAATAACAGATGATAGAACTATTTCTAAGACTCAGCAACTTATGGCCAAAAGATGGTATATTGGAAATGAAAGGTGTTTTTGGAAAGAAGTAAAAAACTCTGCATGTTTCTGACCAGGAAAAGGTTCAGAGAAACTGAATAGTTCTTCAGCTTTGGATGAAACTTCCAGTACCACTAAATTTATCCAAAGATGAAGAAAAGCAAGCTACTCTGCTTGCTACCTGTCAGATTCTTCATTTTATCATGGCAAACCCATGTGTGACTGCACTGGGCCTGCTCTGCTCAGATGATGCCCTCTTGCAGAGGAACAAGAAGGATTGGCCAACATTCAAACTCCTGGTACATTTATTCTTTCACCTATAGCAGGCAAAGATATTGGGGAAAAAAATAGAGAAGAGGAAGATGCTGCAGAGAGATGGGAAGCCTGTATGAGATGCTTTAAGGAAAGGGATGGTATCATGGATCACCTATACCAAGCTTTCACCAAGTAAATGGCATATGTGAATATTTTATGATCTCTTATCTGGATGTTATGAGGAACAAAATAGGCTGCTATTTTAACCTGAGTAGGAGGGATAAAAAAGCTGAGGAGCATATTTGCTCAAACACTTAAGAATTTTTACCAAGTAAGATTCTTTTCCTTTTTTTTTTCCCTTTCTCTATTAAAGAAAAAAGTTAATTGAATATTTTTACACTAATAGTTGCATAGCCTGTGGTGGTTAGTTTATATATCACAGACAGCTCTCACTCTATATCTGATTTTTCATTCCTAAATGCTTGAATTAGAAAACTGCATTGACAATTTGCATCTAATCCTCAGTGAGACATCTGAGATTATTATTGAGGTTCTCAGATTATTATTGAGGTTCTTATTTGTTTTTGTGAGGGTTTATAGCAAGCTGCATGTTATGTAAGCAGTTGCAACAAGAAGTTCTGCTGCCTTTTTCGGAACAGAGCTGTCTTTTCTCTAGGTGTTGAATTGATAGAGCTGAGTGAATTCCTTGATGCTGTGGACTCTAGTGTTCCTCCATTTCCATGAAAAGAAAAAAAAAGTAAAGTATCTAGGTTTTATTTAGCTTGTTTTCAGGAATAGTGTCACAGCAACTGATGGGGAAGAGAACTGTGAGGTTTGTAACTTTTGGTTCTGCTGGATGTCAAAACATGTTAAGACTTGTGCCTGTGTAGACTACAGAACATGATTGTGAGGGTCTGTGTATTGTGAGGGTCTGTGGTTAAACCTAAAACTCTGTCCTTGGATGCTTGGATGTGTGTGTAGTCTTGAAGTACCTCGAGGGAAGTTACTTGCACATCCAATGGAATGTGCTCAGGGTATATGTATATATATATTTTCATATATGTATGTATATATTAGTATAAGAGCATCGCATATATGCTACACTTGAGATTTTGCACAAATCTCCGCTCTTGTCCAGTTTACACATGAAGCAACTAGTAATAACTATAGGAAATCTAGGTCTCTTGAGAGTATATATCCAAACGAAAGGCAGCTAAAGGATAATTCTCTAAATATAGTGATTGCTAAGATGGAAAATTAATTAATTGTTTCAGCTGCTCTTACCATTGTATGGTCAAGTTGCTTTTTGCTTCTGGTCAGGCGTCAGGCACTCCAGCAGCTAATGCCAGCATTGGAAAGCTGGGCAGAGAGATATTATACAAGCGTGAACTAGGGCATGTGTAGATAGTACACTGCTAAAGGCTTGTTTTCTGCTTAACTCAAACTTTGAGAAAAGTCCCGCGTATGCACTTTCAGTTTTGTGCTGTGTGTGAATGTCAAATCGCTTAGCTGGAATATAATTTTTTGGAAACTAATTATCATCATCCATTTGGCTAAATATACCAATATACACGTATGTGCACTAGAAATGTCTGAGACCTAGAAAAAAAAAGTTGCTGCTGAAAGCTTGTGCTTCTTTTATATAATGGAGAATGGTACTGATGATCTGTTTTTTGTTTGCTTGCTTGTCTTTGTTATGTTATTTATAAGTCATTTATTTCCAAAATGTATTAGTTCAGTAAATGGAATGGCAAAGATTCATTCAGAACAAAGGACTGCGTGAAACTGAATTCACCTGAAACTGAATTCACCTGAAAAAAGTACTTCTGACAAAAGCAGCAATCGCCTTTTGTGCAGGCTGGTTAGCATTTGCTCCACATGCATTAGTATCATTTACCAGATCATTAGCAGATCTTAAAATATTTTGTAAAAATGTTTTTGACGTATATTTTTATTATCCCTCCCTTCAGAAATTATGTTTCCCAGTACATATTCATATGCTTGAATACTCATGTACTTCAGTATGTAAAGAAAAAGATATTAGATAGGTATATTGACAATTCATTAATTGCACTGGCATAGTGTTTGGACATCTTTAATCACTGTACCTGTGTATGCATTTATATGTTCTTTCTTAATATTTTCTATAGAATAGTTTTTATAACTTTTTTGGGGGTGAAATCTCATGACTGCATGCAGTATGGGAATATTGGAATTCAGTGGGAATGGTGCAGCAAGAGAGTACATAGGGGACTTGGAAGAGTTCACTATAAGTACTGTTTGGTACCTAAATGGGAGATCTACCACTTAACTTTCCTTTAAGTTTATAAACTCTGACAATATGGGTATTAGTTGAACTAAAGGTTCTTGCAAACCCCTTCCTTTATTGCCTGGGGATACTGGAACTGAATATCCTCTCCCTAGACCCTTTCCCATTCAAATGCTCTTCATGCTGGCACTTCTATTTTTCTCTTGATGTATGACTCTATTTTTTTCCCCATGTTTTCTTTGTTTTATTTTTGTCCCCCCCCTTTTTTTTTCCAGATTTTTTTTATATGCTGCCTACTACTTTTGCTATAAGATCTTTCATCTTTTAACTGCTGTATTAAAGTTCATTTAGCAGCGTGTGCATAAATGTCTGAGTCAAAATGGAGAATAGCAAGTCTTTTCTGCATCTTTAGAAAACTGAATCCTTGTTAAATAGGTCACTTGGAAAATTGGATCAGAGCCTCTGTACAGGACAAGAGGCACTGAGTCTTCTAAATCTGCTGAAGACACTTGGAAATTAGGTGTCCAAGTCCCTTGAACTGCTTATAAAGGTCAGCTGAAAACTGCAGAGGGTATTTTCTGGAGCAGACTTGCCTGGGAGGTATTTCAGTCACCTTTTGAGCCCAACATGAGCAGGCAGCAAGGCAAGCTCCTCTTGAGCATGTCAGTGTCTGCCCGCAGGCTGCTGTGACTTTATTAGTGTCTGGGGCAAATCAAGAAGAAGTATTGGGCTCCACGAGCTTTATCTCAGGGATTTCAGGGATAAGAGGGTGCCCTTGCACTCTGAGATTGGGAGGAATGAGTCCCCTCTCCCCTTCCTTGCCATGCTTCTCTCTTCGCCTCATCTACCCTTGGCATCTTGGCCAGGTGGCACCTTGGTGGGCAGCCATGAGTCTCCACGGCCATGGTGGTTCAGGTGCCTCAGCCAGCTTGCCTGCATCTCTGCACACAGCGAGGCTGGACCCTCTGCCGACCTTGCACCTCCAGAGGGGAGCGAGCTGTGTGGGTCGGTCTGTCATGGGCCTGGCTGGCAGCCTGTCCCAGCTTCCCCAGTGGCAGGTTGGGTCTATGGGGCTCACGTTGGGCCCCATAGGTTTGTTGGACCTTCTGCCCTGTGCACTGCATGGGGACATGTGTGACAAGAGACCAAGATGAGGAGCAGGTGTAGGGCTGAAACTCTTTTGTCCAATCTCTTGAATTTGCCCTTGTTTTGTTGTAGAGGGGCTGTGCAGTGACTAACTCACTGCTGCTTCTTGAGGTACTATTTTTCTGTGAGGATGCCTTTGGTTCATCTTGAACTTTCCTCACGGCCACCCCTGCTGCTTCGAACCCTGAGAGAGAGCAAGTTTTGCCCTCAAAAATTGTAACCTGCCTAGACGCTTGTGGAGAGAAAGCCGTTCCCATTCCGCCTTGGCCAGAGGAGGAGAAAAGAGGAGGGGGAAAAAAAAAAAAATAAACGGCAGGGCTGGGCTGCCAGCACGTGGGCAGCGCGGAGCCGGCGGGCGCCGAGCAGCGCTGGGGCAGGCGGCCGCCCGGGCAGGACGGAGCTGCGCCATGGGGGCTGCCCAGAAGCCGGCGAGCAGGAGGGAGCCGCGGGCACGGCGGGCAGTGCGGAGCGAGTCCTGCGAGCCCCCCGGAGCCTCGGCCGCCGCGCCAGGTAGGGGGGTCCCGTGCAGCAGCAAGGGTGCATTCGCTTTTCCTGTCTTTTATTTTCTGTTCATTACCTTAAAGGAGAAAAAGGGTGTTTTAGTGAGCTACAGTATTTATGTTCTGGTGGGAAGAGCAGCCCTAGGGGTTATTTTTGAGCATCGCTGCTCCGGGGCACACAGGCGATTTCAGCTCTGCAGGGAGAATATATGTGAGGGACCAAACTTGGGACCAGCTCCCCTGGCAGAGCAGGGAGGGAAACCTCCCAGGCGCCAATCAAGCCACTGTGCAGAAAACTGAGGAGACAGAGGGAAAGGCTGAGCACAGTTCCCGTCTGTGAGGTTACGGGTTGTGCCCTGGGAAAACTTGAGGGATTGGGGTGAGGAGGCTGGTATTCAAATTTTACAGTTTACTGCTTGGGGACACGGCTTATGGAAAAACTCTAAGGCAGCATGAAGTGTCTGACATTTATGTGTAGTGGGAGAAATATTTCTGGTACATACAACTTACTGTAATAAGAGGTGTATGAGATTTTTCTTATTTACTTATTTATTTATTTTTATTTTGCAAATCGGAGCTGTAGCCAAAATCTGTAGATTTGTAACTACTTCAGTGCGTCCCTCTGTAAACTCTCTTATTCTCTTTAACTGTCCCGTTAAAGGCTTCTCAGCACCTCCTGCCTTGCAACTGAGAAGCTATGTTAAGAACTAGATATTGCTGCCTTTTATTAGAATGGCTAAAAATTAGACTTTCTGGTTTTTTTTTTTAATATGTAATTATTGTGGAAGTTACTACATCAGACACGTTCTTCTGTTTCAGCTGCCAGTTTGCTGTCAGCCGGTTAAGCAAAGCAGGTAGAACTGCAGCCTGCAGCCAAGTACACTTGCCTGTCCCTGCTCAAAGGCTAGCCTTGCCTCCAGCAGCCATCCCTGGCATAGGGTTCACATCAAAATACATGTTTTTGAACTCTGACAACTTTTTAAAGTGGTCTGCATTTCCTTAAGTGGTCTTTGGGACCATTTTTCTTAAGAGCTTTCTATAACTTCACTAAGCACACAGGAGACTTTGGTTACGGTTTTGATGTTTAGCAGCTTAAAATATTACTTTGGCTGCCTGAGTATCCTGGCTGCGTTGTTCTACAACTGAGTTGTCTGGAAAACACATGCAAGAAATTGAGTTGTATGGACACACATGTGTATAGGTACTTTCATGGGTGGTGTAAATATATTTTATATATTTTAATATATTCTATATACTTTAATATATTTTAGTATATTTTCTATATTTTAATATATTTTCTATATTTTAATATATTTTCTATATTTTAATATATTTATATATTTTAATATATCTTATAGAGAGAGCACTGTATATATGTGTATATACTGTATATATGCATTTCCGCGGGCATTACTTCTATTGGGCAATTATTTTTATGTGGCTACAAAACCTTCACCAGAAGTGGTCAAGGTGAAAGTGGTTGTTTACTTGTTTAATCTCATTAGTCACGTCAATTAAAAGCTTGAAGGGCTCAAGAGGCATTATGAGAAATTTTAGCTTTATTTATACACTTTTTACAGAGTAGCTTAGATTTTTTTCAGTCTTGGATAGTGTGTATGTTGCACACTCAGAGCTGCAGCATATGCTCTCTTGCAGATAAAACTCAAAGTGAAGCTTGTGGTTTGCGGTGCAGGAGAAAAACAGCTCTAAAATAGTGAAGGAATAAACAAGATAACTAACATCTCTTCCCTATATTGTATTTGTGGCTTTTTTTCCTCATAAATAATTAATTTCATGTACTTTCCGACAAATTTAAGAAATTAACTACTATTGTTAAAAGCGAAAATCCATGGATACTGGGAATTATACTCAAGAAAGGAGTGACTGCAAGTTTATTTGAAATATCTGAACATGTAGTAAAATGCTGGAATTGGTATGGATTTTTAGAATTTTATCTACAGATAAATATAAATTCCATGTCCTGTATACACATATGTGTATTAATGTTTTAATTTTTTCTCAGTATTCATCATAGAGCAGTCATATGCGCTATGACTGCTCACATATCCCAGTCATGGGATAAGTGTTGCGTTTATTCAGTGGAATTCCTTGTACAAAAATACTAATGACAACTAGAAGAGCTGGAGGGAGAAAAAAACCTCCCTCTAGATGTATATAGACAAAGCTATCTGTTGCTAAATCCAGTGACTGCTACGTCCAAATACGTTGTATGGTTATGGTTGCTAAAGAAATCTAATAAGTTAAATTCATCATAAATTAAATTCCTAGAAAATTAATCAATTCTAGGTTTCTATAAAGCATGAGGCAAAGCTGAGTATAAGAAGGCAGTGAAATTAGGGAGGCTGAAACTTTTTTGTAAAACTATTGCATTACTATCTAGCAATATCATGGAATAGTTGATTGAACTTTCAGCTGTAACATGCAATTTTCTTCATGGAGCAGCCAAACTGGGTGGCCTTTGCCGGCTCCTTTGAGGGAAAAGGGTGTGTGTGTTTTGGTTTTGCCTTTTTTTTTTTCTTTTAGGTATGTATTACACATGCTAAATGAGATTTAGAGTTACTGAATAGCAGTATCACTTTAGATACTCTCATACTGCCATAGTAGAAGATATTAGCTCATAGTCTGACTTGCCAGTTGCAGTCTGATATGATAAATGGTTCCAATGCTTAATTTTTCCACAGACGGATTCATCAAATGACCATGCCTGAAAATTTGTGCCCTGTTCTTGCATTGTATTTCAATGCTTCACAAAGCAGCTTTTGTAGTTTCATGTGAACACTGCCATAACTGTATGTGTGTTTGTGTGTGTGCACTCACATCAGACTTGAAGCATTTGCCTCCACTCAATAGTCCATTTTTTGTGAACATTTTCAATCAAAATACTACCAATGTTGCAAATGTTATGGACTTGAGATTTGAGAAGAAAATTCAGTAACAGGAACATTGATTCTTGAAAAGAATTGGTCAAAAGCAAAAATTCTTGCAATAAGTCGACTTCTTTTGCAGTGTACAGGTAAGTTTAAAGAAAAAAACACTTCAAGGTTATTTTGGAGTTTTGTTTTTCTCTTTGTGGCATAGTGTGACTTTTTTTTCCGTTACAGTGTCATATACCATTATCATAGTAAGATGGAACATATTTTTCCTCCCTCCTTGCCTCCCTTTCCCCCCCTCAAAAGATAGAAAAAGGTTTTGGTTTTTTTTTTCCGTGTAAAATAAAAATAAATTTAAAGAACAGCTAAGACAGATGGAGAAAAGCCCAAGCAAGTACTTGATATGACAAGAATTACTGAGTACTACAGCATGCACCCTGGTTACGGAAAACAGGGACAAAGCAGAGCTGCTGAATGCTGCCTTTGCTTCTGTGTTTGTCAGGGGCAGC
>JAVCKT010096286.1:0-13347 GCA_032273925.1 Rhynchotus rufescens
CGCGGCGCTGGAGCGCACACGCCCGGGCAGCGGTTACCGATCCCGGCAGCCCCGCGGCTGCTCGCCCTGCGTGAGGGCTGAGCCCCGTGGCTGTGCGAGGAGCCCCGAGGCCGCGGCGCTGGAGCGCACACGCCCGGGCAGCGGTTACCGATCCCGGCAGCCCCGCGGCTGCTCGCCCTGCGTGAGGGGCTGAGCCCCGTGGCTGTGCGAGGAGCCCCGAGGCCGCGGCGCTGGAGCGCACACGCACGGGCAGCGGTTACCGATCCCGGCAGCCCCGCGGCTGCTCGCCCTGCGTGAGGAGCTGCGGTTCCTCTCGCGTCGGAGCAGCGCGGCGCGGGCTGCCCTACGGTCCCGAGCAAGGCGGTCGCTCTGCTACGCAGTTACCGAAGGAGAACGTAGGTAGTCGCTGTGTTTTGAAGGAGCTCAGGTCCCGGTGTGAAGCGCTGTTCGGATGTTGCTTCACTTCTGCACACGTGGCTGCGCGACACAGCGCGCTTGGGAGCAGGGACAGCTGGTCCTGCTGGGAAAGACCTAGGGATATAGGGTGCCGAGTGTGTCTGTCATTTCTGTGCCCTCTGGCAGCAGCAGCTCCCTGCTCACTCAGTGATGAACCCCCATTTTCAGATCTTTTGTCCCTAAACCTTCTCGTTGCGCTTTCCATCTCCCAATAATGTGAGCTCCGCCGGCGCTTTGCCTTCCTGCACGCTGTCTGCATCCGCCCAAGCAGGATTCCTCCCTTACCTCTACCCACTTCTACCTTTCCCGATTTCTTTTGGAGATCTTGCTCCTTGAGAACAGCCCCTCTTCACCTCTGCTCTTCCCATATGGGTGTTTTGCTGGGCTCAGATCACTCATTCGCTTCGTATTGCACCCAGGATTGAAATCTAAGCCCAGAAGTGTTCTCTTAAAGCGTATTGCAAGTGATGTGCTGTGAAACTCCCTGTCTGTTCTGTTAACCACATTGCGTGATTTCAGAGCCCTTAAGCCAGGGATGTTCATCCTGTTGATCAAATGTTGTTCCAGGGTCGTTGGCTACAGAGGCTTGGGAAAGGATCAGTACTCAGCATGTTTTGCTAAAACTTGATCTGCTGCTGTTGTTCAACCTATCAAAGATTTGCTTGCAAGTTACTTTTTTCGACCCGAGGGTTTTAATATTTTTTTTGTGCCAGATTGACAGCTTCTTTTGACAGATATCGCAACAATTTTATTCTGACTAGCTTGACGGGGAGAGGAACTGGGAGAGAGACTCGGAACGATGCCGGCTCTTGAGGAATATCCGTGCCACGGGACCAGTGAGGCCGGTACCGGCTGTTTCTCACTATGTGTGTGTGGTGCTGGCTGCCCCACAGGCGACCCAGCAGCCAGGCTGCCCCGAGCCGGGCACCACGTCTCCAGGGCTGCTCCTGGCAAGGGCTGCGTTTCAGAAGCTGCTGCCTAAAAGCTGAGCCCTGAGCCTGAGGTTTTGCCGCTCGCCGTAACCTGCTGCCTGCTTCGTTTCACGGCAGGACGTGCGGTTGTTCTGGTAGAAGGACAGAGGGAGTAGTTTTATATTAGATAGCTGCAGTCTGTGTGATGTCTAATAGCAGCACGATCCAGGCTCTTAGTGCATCACCCACGCGCATCCGTCAGGCTGATAACGGCAAAACAAATGTTTAAAACATCTTTGTGTGTGTGTGTGTGTGTGTGTGTGTGTGTGTGTTTTGTTTCCTTCCCTTCCATGGACTCTCCGCTTTCAGTTCTCTCTCTCGGTACCATTTCTCCTGTGACAGGGTGTGTCCTCTGGACTGTTCATGTTCCTACTTGAATAACTGGATCTGTTATCATAGATAAACATTTTATTTTAAACAGAACTCCTGGTGATAAGCTTTTGTTGAAAAATCTGAAAAAAATAACTCTTCTTGCTTGGCTACAATGATCCGTGTGCAGAGAAAGGTATTTTTGGACATCTGTTCTTTTAATCTTGTTTGTTTTATGAGTGTTACCTTTGAAATGTCAGTTGCTTATCTTAGGGAGTCATACACTGTTTCACTAAAAATAAAGTGTTACCTTATTTTTAAATACCAGGCTGTACCTAATCTCACTGTTGTTGGAAAAACTATAGTTATGTTTCCTACAGCTAGACTGAACCAGAAGCTGTAATTCATTACCAGACTATGAAAGCCTTGTAGTTGTTCCCAGCGTTTTTATAAATGGTATTTTGATAGTCAAATCCAAAGTGAATGAGAATTGGTTTGTTCTTAAAATTATAATTTTGAAGGTTGTTTTTCCTCTCTTTCTCTCTGTCTCTCTCTTTTCGCTATAAATGGAGGAGGACCTTTAAAAAACAGACTTCTGAGTTTGTTTAAATATACATATGCATCCAGCTATGTGTAAATTATTTTTTCTGTTGAAGTTTAGTGAAGACTGCCCTTTAGTTGGGCCAAGTGTTACTGAAGATGCCAAACTGCAGTATCGAGTTTTTATTGCTGGACTTGAGGTCTTTAGTTATAAATTACTCAGCATACTGAGTAGGGCCAATGAATCTTGGCTGCTTCCTAGAAGAGGGTGTTGTTTTTATGCAGGGCGAGTGACACGCGTTTCCCATCCCCTCTGCAGCGGTTAGTTGTCCAGTCAGTCACTGTGGAGATGCCTTAGAGCAGCTCTCGAGTGGGGCCTGCCTTCTCCGGGATTGCAATTAATGGCTTAATTACGGCACGGTCCAAATTGCATATTTGGTACCGCTCCGTGCAATTCCAGCAGTAATTGCTGAGGGCTTCTCTGGGTCCTTGGCATGGAGCTTGGGGGAGCTGGGTCTGCTTCACGGGGCTCCTTGGGCAAGGGCTTCTCTTGGGGCATTGCAGCGCGGGGCGACAATTCCCAGCCTGACACACCTCGGTTTGCAAGCATTTGCTAGAGGCCAGGAAAGCTTGGGATCTCGGGCATTGTCCTTGGAGGGAAAACTGGCATTTTCTGCTGGCTTTTCAGCCCCCACTGAGCTCTAAGCAGAGCTCTCTGTTGCAAATACACGTGAGGGAGGGTGTATCTGAGCCCTTCCTTCGGCCCTGACTTCGGAGCAGTGCGGAGGGAGCAGGAGCAGGGACCTTCCCTGTTGCTCCCTATGTGGCCTCCCAGCCGCAGTCCCTGCTCTTGCACTTTTGGGGTAAGTGATGGAGCTGGTCTGTCAAACGCGGCGTAATCTGGATGCAAAACCAAAAAAAAAAAAAAAAAAAAAGGATAACTTATGCTCTGTGATGTTTCTGTTGTCAGGGTTTGTTGTGTTAAAGCATTTAAATAAACGTGCCTTGTATAAAGTGTAATTCAGTACTGAGCATGGATGGGAGCTTGAGGGCTTAATATCTGATGAGTGAGGCATAGTAGAAATATTAGATATTTCCTTGGGACTGAACTGGCTGCCCCAGGAGGTTCTTTGTGGCCTTTTGTGTCTTGTATTGGGTAAATCCGTCTGTGGCTGCTGAATCCCGTTACACTTGTCCGGGAAGCGCGAGCTGTGCCTAGGCAGATGCCTTGCTCAGCAGCTCTTATCCCGCGGGAGAAATGGCAGGAACTGCCATGGACATGGAGGCCTCAGCAGCTCATCAGTATTTTCAAAGGGTTTTTTTTTTTTAAGCTCTGTTAGAGCTGCTCGAAGTGTGAGAAAAATACGAGCCCTGCCAAGCAATTAGGAGCAGGTGCTGCATAATGTCAAACCGCTATCAACTTGAAGTACAACTTAAAATACAGTTTAAAAATGTGAGCAGCTCTATATTAATGCAGAGGAGAACTTATCGTTTTAATTTCAGTTACACAGGCGGGAAGACTGGGTGATGTAAATGCCAGATGGAGGTCTTGGGCTTTTCCTGGTGCCGGAGTCGGCTTGATGCAGCGCCGAGGAGCTGCTCAGGATCCGTCGCCCGGAGCGGTCGCAGGAATTGGGAGGCCTTGGGTGGCCAGGACAGCAGCCTGCTGCCTTGGGGGAATGTGGCTGCCCCGCGTTGGTCCGGGGATGCACGTTCAGTGCTTCAGTGCTGGGAACAGCGTCCAGGGAGGCACCTGGTAAGCGCTGGTTGGGCGGGAGGCCCAAGGAAGACCATCTCGAGGAGGAAGGCCGGCTGAGGCCGCATGCTGTTGTGCTGTTCCCTGGATTTAGGTGCTCACATGCCAGGGGATGCAGAAGCTGAGGGTTACAGGCGAATACCTGCGCTCCGGCTGCCCGGGATTCAGCCAGGATCCCGGGAGGGGGCCCTGCTGCAGACCTCCCGCCTCGGCAGCGCCGCGCACTCATGGGCAGCCCGAGGAGAAGGAACATTCCTTGTTTGTGGCTTGGGATCTGCCCGTCCGCGGGTGCAGGTGCGTCAGCTCCCTCCTGCCTCCGGCCTGGAGGGATCGGCAGCTTAAGGATGCTGTGGACCTTCCTGCACATCCCTTGCAACGTGCTGCCCTCTCAGCTGTACCCATAACAGTTCTTAATATACAGATGCTTATTTATGTTTTTTCTTTTTTTAATTGCTTTTAAGGCTTAATTTTTACCACTTGGGTTCACATTATGGCCACAGTTGTCATCCCGCAGGTTACGTGTGAAAGGGAACCGTGCTGCAGTCTGTGGGTCTGGAGGATGAAGCTGGAGGTTGGAAAGCCATTAAATCCTCTTTGTCGCTGTCCCCTTCGTGCTCTGAAACTGGCAGGTGCCCCGTGCCAGCTCTGAATAACTGCCTGGTCACTGGGCTGTGGTATCCACTTGATCCTGTCATTGCAAACCGAATCCCAATGGTCTGCAAACTTAGGCTTCTTATTTTTCTTTCAGGACTCTCTGAAGTTTATAGGTCAGCAGGCAGTGTTAAAGGCAGCTTCAAACACAAGGGAAGGGCACGTGCTGTTACCTGTGGTGTTTGTTTCACCAACCACTGGATGTCACTGCTGCTCCACACACAGGTTCTTCCCAACTTCTCCTTGGATTTGAAGAAGAGAGGGTGGAGGCTCCTGGTTTTGGCACCCAAGTAATTCAGTAAAGTTCATATATCTTGGAAAAATTGCCGCAGAGACTCCAATTCACATTAACAGCATGTAGTTAGAGCTACTGCCATGTTTCAGACCTCCAATTCTCAGTGCAAGCTGAGAGATGAGGTTGAATGTGCAAGTTATTGCAGCCTGGTGCTGCTTATGGGCCTGGTGATGAGTCACTGTGGTGACTGTCCAAGAAGTGTAATCAAATCTCTGGAAAAGGCTAAAATAATGCTCTTACTACAAGTATAAATGTAGTGCTATTATGGCTTGCGAGTGGCACATTTAGCCAGACATGATTTTTCAAGTTCAGGAAGTAAAATGTGCTGACAGGTCTGCAGGAATTAAGTTGGATAGGCAGCAGAAAACCCATCTAGACCTCTATTTTTGTGTTTTAAACAGTGTATTAAACACAGAGCAAAAATGCTTTAAAATTGCTTTTAAATTGCAAGCAGATGTTTTGTATTATTCAAGCTTTTGTAATCAGCTGGGGCTTTTCTAATTATGTTAAGCTACTTAGTATCTTTTTGTTCTTACGCTGTTAACCGTTTTACTCCTAAATATTATTTGTCTGCAAGAAGAGGATAAAATAGGCGGGCACGATATTTTGGCTTGTTTGCAGTGTTTGCTTTTGTTTCTGTTATCTGTTGAAATGCCCAAGTTTTGTCCATTTGGAATATAACTCTTGTCTTTTTAATTGGAGACCGAGAAAGCTTTTTGCCTAAGCCTAAGTCCAGCCTAAGCTGGACTGTGCCAGGTCCTTCCTTCTCCAAGGGGAAAACGTGCCCTTACTTTTCTGCCATCCTTCCATGGAGCTTTTCCCTGGCCTGCAGCCGGTGTTCCAGTTTGGCTTGAGACTTTCTCATGCTCTCTAATATAACTAAATCACCAAACCTAACCCACAAGAACATGTACGTATATAAAGCAGGAGGCATTTCTGTCTTTAATCGCCTACTAGAAACACAATGGGAAAAATTTCTTCTGTCTTTAATCTCCTACTAAAAACACAATGGGAAAAATTTCCTTGGAGAACTGACCTGACGCAAACGCCCCTCGTCTCTGTGGAGCTGAGCAGCTTAAGGGCAGTGCTGCAGACTGAAGTGCTGCAATTTGAAATCATCAAAATCTGTTGAGAAGGATTTATGAAAGGCACACATTAGCGGCCTGAATCCTGCGGTTTAAAAGTCAGTCCCGCACTTGTATGCCCATAGTTTATAAAAAGGATGGGCTGCAGCAAGTTAAGGCCTAGAGGCAGCTGAGATGGGGGATACAATTAAAATTAATGGTATGTTTCTGCCATTTTTTCCCCCAGCAGGGGAAGAATTGATAAGGTTTCCATATAATAAGTGAGAATATTCCTTGACCTTTCTAACCAAGGATGTGCTGTTTAAATACACACGCGTATCTGTTCTTTGTGTGTGTGGTTTGACTTTAGTTTCAGAACAAAGCTTCAGAATTTTTCTTTTCAAACACAGGAGTGATTCTTTGCACTTAAGCTCTTTGTTGCATGGAGAAAAATATAAACGTGGAAGTTTGAGCAGCTGTAAATTCCAGTGCCAGGGCGAGTGATCAGATGGTAAAATCCCCAGCAAACCAACTACCTGGGCTGGTTTTACCTGCAGGAGGCTGTTCCGTTTTACTTAGGTGCATAATTGGGTAAATGGGCATTACAATTGCCAATCAAAGGTATTGCTGATAAACATGATTTATTTATAGGAAAGTGTGGATTGAATTACTCATACATATTATTTGTTTCTAAATCATCTGTAATCTCTTGGCAGCAGGGGGAGGAAAAAAAAATGATTGAATGGATGTTTTATGTGAAAAACTGTAGTATGCATCAGTGGACGGAAAAACAAGGCAGGTATGAGGACACGTAGGGAGTGAGAAACAAAAGGAGGAAGCGATTATGCCACCCTGTGTGCTTAATGACATGTCCCTGCGTGTGGAGTATTTGGCTCTGGAGATACGGAGCGCTGCCTGTGTAGCACTGATAGCAGGAATAGAAGGGATTCAGGGAGACACAGAGCTTGGAGGGTACCCGGAGAGCAGGTTTGGAGCTGTCTTTCCTGCACGGCAATCGGTGGCATGGGAAGGGGAGCACAGGGTGGATTGTGTATTTCCTTAGCAGTAAAACAGTAAAAAAGAGCGTGGTGGAATTGGCGAGCAGAATGTTTTTAAGTGGCTGTAAAAGTGCTTTTCCATGGTGCACAAAGCTGGAAGCTGCCAGGGCGGCTGTTTAAATTGAAGGGCTTAATAGGAATAAACAGAGGGAAGAGTCGCACTTCCCATGTGCGTCTAGTCGGTGGGGTCAGGCAGGGTGATGCCAGCTGTGATCTGTCACCGCTAGCGGGGAGGTGCAAGACTGACACTGTAACCACACACACGCTGCTGCTGCAGCCCCTTGCCTCAATAGCCTTGCTGGGCGTTTGTAGGGGAAAAGAAACTTCATGTTGATTAAAATATGTGTCATTTACTATTGTGGTAGCATTTATTTATTAGCAAATTTTAAGTAGACATTGCAGCTTCAAATGAGCTCTAAATCCTTGGCCTTTTCTTAAAATCCCGTGGCCTTGCAGTGTGAAACTTGTCATTTTCATTCTGTCGAGGGTTCTGCACTGTTTCTGCATGAGGGCTGAGACTGGCTGTGTCCGTCCATCCCAAAGGGGAGCCCTAGTGCTTCCAGAGGGGATTCTAGTCTCGCAGAGCACAGGAGGAAGCCCCGAGCACTTCGGGCAGCGCTCGAGGCTCCCTGCTGCATCCTGCCTCTTTTGGGAGGTAAAAAGGGTCTGGAAAGCCTGGAAGCAGGCTGCTATTTGGGCCTTGTGCATCCAGATGAGGCACTTAAAGTGCATTGAGGTGTGCATTTCGTAGCTTGTTTTTCTTTAATCCGAAGTCCAGCCACCTGTGCAGGTTCCATTTGTGCAAACATGTCAATGAACAGTTCTGTAAATCTAATGTCAAAACTGATCCAGAAAAATCTTTTTGCAGGTGCAAATACTGGCATTATGACGAGAACCTGCTCACCTCCAGCGTTGTCATCGTCTTCCATAACGAAGGGTGGTCCACGCTCATGAGGACAGTTCACAGTGTCATCAAGAGAACGCCGAGGAAATACCTAGCAGAAATTGTGCTGATCGATGATTTTAGCAACAAAGGTATATTTGGCATGTTAGTACACCATGTGTAGAAAAGGAAATATCAGCTTCTAAAAAATGCATTTTTTTGCTTCTGATTTATTACCTGTCACGGCTTGGGTTGACTCTGCAAGAAAAGTAAGTTGATTTTTCGAAGTAGAGAACTCTCAAATTGAGATTTTCAGTGCAGGATGGGCTCCTTCCCACTGAATTGCTTTCGGTGGTGGCAATATTTTATGTGTAGTCAATGCTTTAAAGTACAGAATTTGTGCTGGCTGCTTTTCCACTATTATGGAGCAGTGTATATCGGAAAGCTGTGGTAAATAGCTGTGCTCTTTGCTCTTGTCAAAACGAACAAATTTGAAGGAGGTTGTCATAAGCCTATTAGGAATATTATTTTTTTTCCTTTGCATTCCACAGAGGAATCCTCATTTCAGTTTATACTGTAATACAGATATGTCTACGGCTGTTGAATTATTCATTTTCATTATCTTTTAGTTTAAACACAATCTTTAAATGTGTTGAAGTTGTTATTGCTCCTTATTTTGGAGAGAAGGGGATACTTCTAAGCACATTTTCATTTCTACCTTTCTTTGACCTACGTATTTCAAAGTTTTCTCAAGTCTAGGGATTTTCTTCTTCCTTTATAATATACATTATGGTCTTGGTACATATTTACAATGTGTGTGCTTAAAAGCATGATGCTTTTAAGTGCAAAAAAACTTTGGCTGTAGTAGTGTTATCTTCAGAATTAATGCACTTTGGGGATAGAAGAATGAAGAAGAATAGAGGCACCAGTATAAGATGATTGACAGTGGATGTCAATCTGATGCCTGCTTTTAAAACATTTAAAACTTTGAACAAATTTCAGGATAACGTATTAACCAGTGCAGGGCCAATTTTTTACCAGATTTTATTGCTGCCTAGTTCTGTAATAGATGTCATTGGAGAAAAGGAGTATATGTAAATAAGAATCTTGCGTTCTTGTCGCCCAGACACCATTGAGATGTCAGTTACTGCCTCTGACTTTTTCTCTCACTTCAAGTATCTAATTTCTTTATCCCTTAACTAAGTTGGCAGCAACTGCATTTCTACTTCAAGCACAGGTTTGTGGGGGTAAATCCATGAAACTTGGGAGGCATTCAGGGAGCAAGAGAGCAGCAAACCAAAGACGTTCTTAGAAACCCTTTCTGTAGGGTGAAGCTGTGTAGGAGGTGCAAATCCGAGATGAAACCTCTTCAGTGGCTCTGGAGGGACGTAAATCCCGGTTTCAGCGAGCTGCCTTTTGCAGGCTGTTGGCTGCTGTGTGTGTGACCTTGCAGGGCAGCATCTCCACGCGGCTGGCGCAGCTTTGACCGCTGGCACCGCGTGCTGGCGGTCCCCTTCGCCTGACGAGGAGGAGGATGAGCAAGGGCCGGAGTTTAGGAGCACAGGCAGGTTTGAGCTGCTTGGGGAGCAGAGGATACACTCCCTTGGCCCTCCTCTTTGTTTTTGTAAAGCTGAGTTGGGCAGTGGCCCAGGAAAGATGATGACTCTGCTCTGAAACTCTCCGTTTTATCAAGCGATCGGAGCTTCTCCTAGTCCTAGTTGTTTTCTCATGGTAAACCAGCAAGGAGCTTGAAAACTCAACTCATCCCACAATCAGGACCATCTTTTTTGGAGTATTAAAAATACTTAGTATGTGTTAATTTTTGTATCATGCCTTGAGATAAGGAGGTGATGTTTTCTGTTTGGTTTTATGGGAGAGGAAAAAGTTTACCTGCATTGTAAACTTCAGTACATCTGGTTTGCAGTATAGACACTGAGTCCTCCATAATGATCTCCTGTATCCCTTTACAGCCTTTGAGAATTTGGCTCGGATATACACACATGCTATAGAACAAAAATATCTTCTCTCCTAAGGGATATAATTTTAGTAATTCAGTCAGCAGACATACTGTATTTTTCCTTTTCAGCTGGGATCACAGCTTTTCTTTACGGCTGTTCGAGGACTGACTGAGTTAGCAATATAAAATAACTACAACACTGATAGTCTCTAGGAATATTACTAGAGTTTTACTAACGATTGGGCTCAGTTTTGCATGAGAAAATACGTATACGTGATTCATGAAATGAGTGAGTCTGGCATGATAATTAGCATAATAAAACAGGTTTCCAAAACACAAATAATTGTTACAAAAGCTTATGATTTTTCAAGAAACTTACTTTGAAATACAGAACCTAGGCTCCCTGCGCATATGTGAATAGTTAACAGATACAACCAGCCTGGAACTGATATCCAGCAAGCCCTTGTGTTTATCTTTCCCACACGTCGGCTTCCCACGCAGCTTTCCCAAGTGGCACCGTTCAGTAAGGCGGGCGCAGGACGAGGTCTGCTCATGTGTGTGAGCAGCTGCCGGGCAAGCCCGGGCTGGAGCAGCCCTCGCCACCTCGCTGCTCGGCTCGCTCCGGTAATTCCTTACGGCGCTCGAGGCTCTTTCTCGGTAAACCTAATGAAGCCAATTCCCATAACTCGGGTTGCATTCTAGATCAAAAAACGCAGCGTGAGCGTAGGATCGCGCTCCTGCCCGGAGAGGAGGCGCGAGGAGCGTGCCGGGCTGCCTGAAGGGATCTCCAGCCGTCAGGAGGGAGCTGCTTAGTCACAGCAGAGCTTAGTCACAGCCGAGCTGCTGGTGGCTTTTGGCTTTTGCAGCTGGAATATCTGATAGAGCAGACGGAGGCTTCACACCTGCCCGCAGAGTCATCGCGGGTGCCTGCGGAGGAAGATTCACACCGGGAGCCACCGTGGGGCTGCGCTCCGAGAGCACCCGGCATCGGGAGGCAGGTGCCCGGCCAAACACACGTTTGGTCTCCTGCTTTCTTACTGCTTCATCCCTTATTTCTCAAGGGACCTGGAATTAAAATGAAGCGTGGCTGTTGCAAGTGCCCCTGCACGGTGATTTAAAATAAAAGGTTGCAGAGAGCGCGGTGGTCCTTTCCGAGAAAACCTTAGCTGGAAGAGAGTGGCATGAAACTGCATATGTCAGTTTATCTGTGTGGTAGCTCATGGGGAGAAACAGTTGAAATGTTTGGGAAATGTTATTTTCATTGTAATTCTTTGTATGAAGTTAGGGAGCGGGGATTTTTGCAACTTTTCTTGTTGGTCAAAATAGAGAGGATGGTAACAAGAAGATGGTGCCACTCATTAAATTCTGCCAGTTCTAGTATTTGAATGCCAAAATCTGTATTAATATATGTTAGAAACCCCAAATCCTGTCCTAGTATCAGTGTGGCCACACTGGTGTGTGTGGACTTTCTCTTCCCACTTTGTCATGAGCCTTAGCTGTGTGGAGGATACAGCAAGGATGCTCATGAGGATTCGTGACACTGTATTTCCTGAAGTATTCGAAGCACTTGGTAGGTAATGTATCACCTTTATGGATTTCTGTAGAATAGGGGAAGAGAAGCATTTCCCCCATCTCCCAGTTTTAGTCTTCTATGCCTAGCATCTTCTGGAAGAAAAGGAAGTCTCTCTTTTTAAAAATGCTGGTTCACACTTTAGTTGATGTACTAAGGCATGAGTGGAGAGCCAAAATAAGGAAACATCACATTGGTGGTTATAATGTATATATATATAACAGAAAATAAAAGAGTTTGAGGCTGCTGACAGATATCATAAATTACCAAAATATACAATTTAGGTGGGAAAAAATGATTACTGGCTAAACAGTATTTCTCACCATAAAAATACCGGGGTTTTATACACTATTGTCTCACAGCCTTGCAAAGCCAAGCCTTTAGAAAAAGGGAAAGGGGTAAATTCGCAGTTTTCCTATTGGAAATACCACTTGCTGCTAGCTCTGGTGGGGTTTCAGATATTAGACTGCAAATTCCCAAGACTTGTGCTGTAGAAAAGCTTTACACAATCAGTATTTACAGATTTTTACAGCTCCCCATGAGCCTTACAATATTTAACATTTGATAACTAAAACATTTGGTTTCATAGGCGGGAGAGCTGGAAATAACTTCAGGATTTAAAAACTCTAAAACTTTTCTGACAGTCTTTCGGTAACAGGTGGAATTTACAGAATAAATAATGGGGTGGTTTAAGGACTCTGTTAGTACCCCTCTGGGATGGCCTCCTGACTCTATTGAATTTATTCCTTAAAAATTATTTTACGGCTATCAAATGTCATATTCTGTGTCTGTTGTGTGGTATGTTCTGTTGTATAGTGTATGTGATAATTTTTCTTTCTCTATTCTGATAATTCAGTGCCCATGATTTTTTTTTTCTAGTGCATGAGGATTTACAAAAAGTTACAGATATGCAAAAGGGAGAGGGAGAAAAGGATGCATAAAAGTTTTACTTGAGAAAAACTTTTTTTTTGGTAAATTTGAAGCCTTTTACATATACATGGCCTTTTAACAGTGATTTTCAAGAGATTTTCAAAAGATTTAGGAGAATTGCTGAACTGTCAACTTTGGAAAAAATGTTTAAAAAATCAGTTTCTATTTCAAATATTTATATGTAGTCTTTGTTTAAACTAGCTCTTTTTGGGGGGATGCTTTCATCAATAATGTACAGTCCACCAGTTGTACTGAAGCGTAAGCCACAGCAATCTCCAGACTCAGATCATTTTAATTTAGGCTGCAGCAGCAGTTACAGCTGAACCACTCCACTGAGTGGGTTATAGCTGCCACAAGGGATGTCCTTCCCCTGCCACCGGACCCCTCTCCTGGCCCTGCTGCCTTGTCCCTTCCTGACAACACGGCCAAATGGAAAATGGAGACACCTCACCCTCCACAAAACCTCTGACTTCCTTGGCTAGTTGGATCGCTGCCGGATTGATGACTGTCATCATGAGACTGGCATGATGAGACTGGCATGATGACTGAGATGAGACAAGGTCCAGAGCTGACGTGAGGCCTAGGGTAGGGTCCAGATCTGGACAAGAGGTCCAGCGCTGATGTGAGACCTAGGGTGAGATCACAACCAGAACAAGACAAGGTCCAGAGCAGACGTGAGGCCTAGGGTAAGATCCAGACCTGAACAAGACAAGGTCCAGAGCTGACGTGAGGCCTAGGGTAGGGTCCAGACCTGGACGAGAGACCTGGACCTGCACCTTTTCAACTGAATCATCTGCGCAAAATATTAGGCAAGACTAAGATTTGGGGGTTTTTTTTGTTTTGTTTTGTTTTGTTTTTTTCCATTGTGTGCTAGTCTGTGGATTCCAGATTAGTCTGGCAAAGATCA
>JAVCKT010096287.1:2755-13345 GCA_032273925.1 Rhynchotus rufescens
AAGATATTCATAAAAGAAGAGCAAGCAGAATGCTGTTCTATGCCATGTTTCTGCTCTCCCTCCACAGCTCTGGCAAAAATTTTGTGGTAATAGAGGAGAACATTGACTGGGCCCCTCACAATGAAAAGCAGTGAACATTTGGGTGGAGGAATATGTCAAAGCCTCTTTCCGACAATTTCTCTACCAGAGATATACTTGTGTTTAACATTTCAACCAGTTATGACTGGCTCTATTTAAAACTGGGATATATTGGCAGAACCAAGGGTAGCACATCTGGCACTCACCAAGCATAACGCTCTAAGACCTGCATCCCTGCTTCTCCTATTTCAGTTCTTTATAACAAGCTTTACTGATAAATAAATAAATTGAAATATCCCCTGAGAGGCCTCCTGTAGAGATTGAGAGACAGAGATATTAATGTTTAGGTAAGCAGTGGATGAAATGAATGTGTACCTGATTACTAAAAGCACACGGGGAAATTGAAGCGAGTGATCAGCACAAAGATGAGGGAATGATGATACTAAAAGCTAAATTGGTGGAATATTAAGCAGTTTATGTATTGCTGAGTGCTGAATATCAGAAAGCACACACAGAAATTATGCAAGTAGCATGAAGAGACACCAGGGATTACAACAGGAGGGCCAGGAAAGGTAGCTTGGGGGTAAACTCTGGCCTGATCTACAGCTGCACATAGCAAACAGGAGGGCTGGCCTCACATCCTGTACAGGAGAGATGCTGCCTTGGTGAGAACCAGGGAGTGTTTTTACGAGACACATTTGTAGTTCTTCTATCAGATCTCCTAAATGGGGGATTCTGTTGCTTGCTGGCATTGGCATTTTTTTGAACTGCGAGGATTAATCAGCTCGATGGCTAGGGATGCCAATTAACTTTTGGATCAAACCCCAGTGAAGTCAATGCCACATCCACTGAAGTCAGTGCCAAATTTCCTATTGATTTCAATGGTGGCAGGTGTTTCTCTTAGCAGGCATCTTGATGGAGCAAGGGGATCATGCTGCACCGCCTGCATAGCGGAAAACGTCTCCTTATGTCCTCCACTCTCTTCATATGGAAGAGATCAGCAAAGGAGAGCGTCATCCTGTCATCCGTTTACTCAAGGAATAGAAAGAGGTATATGAGCACAGGCTCTGAAATATACAGCCAGATAATGAAAGATGTTTCACTTTGAGCCAGATAATTGAGAAAGACCACAGCTCTCAGGAGGAACAATGCAGCATATTCAACAGAAAATATAGCTAACATACACTAAACATTCACTGAGGAAAGCAAGATAAAGCAGACATCTCTGTTGAGATGTTATATGATAACATGGGTCACACTAAAGCTGGTGGTCTACAGAAATCATATATAAAAAAAAAGGATACTTCTCCCCTGCACGTATCGCAGAATCCTGCCGTAAAATGTTAGGCTCAGAGTTAATAATGCATCTCACCTGCATCTCACCTTATCTGCCAAGGAGCAAATTGCTGCCGGTATTCCGGAAAGTGCCAATAATGATGCAACTAGGTGATAATAAGGATGCGTGTGCTAGGAGAGATGAAGGTTCCCAGCATGTTAGCATCAAAACCTCTTCCAGCTCACGAGCAGTTGAGCCCTGTTACTATGGATAAACTCTTACGACCTGAAGGTCATGGTAACATCCTCAATTTAGCTAATTAAAGCTGATAAAAGAAGAGCTATGGTAGGTAACATTCTGCCACTCTCTGTCACATACCATGTATAGCACTGGAAAGAGAAATCAGAGAGTTTAGATTCCAAATGTCTTCTTTTCCTACCCTTAAAATACAAAGACCAACCAATCAAAAAAAAAAAAAAAAAAAAGATTAGTTGCAATCTGGGCAAAACCAGACACTTTTCAGTCTACTGTGATATTGTCTTATGTCTTGATAGTTACAAAACTACCTCCATTTCCTGTATGTGTTCTTAATTCCTTACTGCACTCCTGCTGCCTTCTTGTCTTCTCTGTTCCTTCACCTCAGAAGAGAATTGCTCTTTTATTCCTGCTATCATAGCTGAAATTCTTTCATTTCTTCCTTTGGAGCTACTGTCAGTTTTGCTTCTTAAATCCGACCGTAAACCCATCATTCTTCCATGTAGCTTGTGATTAGCTCCCTCCTTAATGCTTTTTGTGAAATCAGATATGAAAGTTGCTCTATAGAAATAAAATGCATTGTACTGGAAGACTAATATTGTGGAGCTCCAGATTAGCAAAACCAGAGGAGGCACTTGAAGACTTTGAAACTAGCTAAAGATCTCTAGTAATAATGTTTGAAAGGAATGCCAGCATCACTACTAAAAATATTTTCTTAGTTATATACAAATTTGAACTGATTAGAACTAATCAGCAGAAAATGTATAGACCTTCAAAAAGACTTGCATTTTTTTTGTACAATAGTAGCAGGATTATTTGCAAAATAATGAAAGGAATTTAAAGATGGGAATTTTTTAATATAAAAAGTCTTTTTTTTCTTTTGAAAGTTATATAACAAAATTATTTGTTGACTTCATATTTTTAATAATTTTGTTTTTAATAATAAGGGACAGGCTGTTTTCACTGGTGGCCAGCGATAGGACGAGGGGTAATGGGCACAAGCTCGAACACAGGAGGTTCCATCTCCAGGTGAGGAGGAACTTCCTCACTGTGAGGGTGACAGAGCCCTGGAACAGGCTGCCCAGGGAGGTTGTGGAGTCTCCTTCTCTGGAGGCCTTCAAAACCCATCTGGATGCCACCCTGTGTCCTGTGCTCTGGGTGTCCCTGCTGGAGCAGCGGGGTTGGACTAGATGATCTCTAGAGGTCCTTTCCAACCTTGAATATTCTGTGATTCTGGGGATATAATAAGATATCTTCTCAGGTACTGCCTTCAGACTAATACTGCAATTCTGACCATTTAAGAAGAGAGCTTCAAGATCATCAGGAAGGAATTTGAAAGTAAGCTGACTATAATATTTAAACCACTGTCAAAAAGAGGAACAATCATGGGATGTGAAGATGTGATGTGATACGAATGTTGGAAGATAAAATAAGAGAAAGCTGAATGAACTAAAATTAGTGATAAAGTCCATATTTTTATGAGTTAAGGTACTTAATCTTTTTAAAGAAAACAAAAATTATGTAAAATGTGGTGTAAAAGGATATTGTCTTTCAGACAAGAAACAAATCGAAGTCCTATGGCTTCCATTATGGACGTGTAGTGAAAATACAATATTCCACACAACACTCCATTAAGGGATCTGCTATTATAAATTTTATGTGCACCAGAGATAAATGCTGTCTCAGTAGTCATTGTGGACTACTGTATAGTCACAGTGTTAAATGCATGAATATTTGGCAGCCAGGCTGGAACATGAACTTAAGTCAAACTTGACTCCAAATTGAAAAAATGCTATGCAAAATCACCTTAAAAAATGAGATGAGCTAATTTAAGGTATTTATGTTTTTTAAAAAAACGTTTGCTTTGAAAATCTTGCTTAAAAAAAAAAAAGAAAAAGTGAAAGAAAATGCTGGCTTCTACTCTTCAGGAATATTTAACAAAATCAGCTAATTAGCACATACTAACTTGGCAAACTACAGAGTAAATCATTCTATTTTACCTGTTTTATTTTTATATGCAGACATGCATTTTATCTTCAGTAATGAACATTATTTAAATATTATTAACTTAATGGACTCTTTTTTTTTTTCCCTCTACATGTCTAATCCTGTCTTAGAAATACCTTTTCAGACAGCTGAAAACATTATCTTCTCTCTTCTGCCCTTTTCAGTGGTCTATTTTTCTTTAAAACTTAGCACTATGCAGAAGCTTTCTATCTTGGCCCTGTCACTAACAATGACCCAATACCATTTCATGCCTGAGTTGTTATTGCACATATTGTTATTGCATAAATGCCTTTGAAAATTTTATTTCTTTCATTGCCAGAGAAACACAAAGAAACCAATTGCATATTGCAGAGGGGTTGACAGGATTTTTTAATTATTGTTTTTCAGGGCCTTACCCAAGGTCTACTTAAGACCAAAACAAAACAAAAAGTTTCACAATATTTTAAAATGTGTTCTGGAGAGACCATGAGAAAGACATTTAGGATACTCAGTAATAAACTGTATATGAAGGTAGATGCTAAAAAATGCTAAAAGAACAAAATGCAATCGAGCTAAATAGTATGAACCAAATGTTCATGATAGACACGGAATGATTTTGATAGACTCTTGATAGTAGGTACACCTATCTGTCTTGTACTGGAGAGCCACTACACCTAGTACAAGTATTCATGGTAATCAAGAGTACCAAATATAGAGGAAGGATCATTTATTTGGGCCTGCTGGCTTGTTAATGCAGCCCAACAAGAAGTTTCTTTTCTCTGCAGCAAGGGCCCCACTGCCAACATGCTCAGTTTGTTACCTGCCATAGGTATTTTTCTGCAAAGATATTTTCTAGCTAGTGAGTCTCCAGCTTGGGCAGATAGATCTCATCCTCAGTGCTTAGCACTTTGTACTTAGTGCTTTGTACTGTTGTGCAAAGGGCTTCTGTTTTTTGTTACAGCTTGAATCGTGCCTAATGCAGATAGAATCTTTGAGAATTTAGCAGCCAAACAGATTTCTATTGATTTTATCCAGACTAATGCCTTCCAGAGTTATATCTCCTGACCATCGTTTAAAAGATTTACAAAGGGGCAGCAACAAATTGTCTCCCGACACAAATCCTGAGGTGCTTGCAATTCTTACCCTGGGTAAAATCCATATTTTTAACTTCTCTCACAGGCAGGTTAGAGTTATTTCAATTGAAGCATCCATCTCAAGACTGGAAGCATCCATCTCAAGACAAAAAAAGAAAAAAAAAACAGTTTTGCATTCTGCTTGATATTTAATGTCTACATGTAGCATAGTCAAACAGGCCACATGGGGCCTAGCCTGACACTAATGTTTAATGACATTTGAAATGAGTTAGGATATCCAGAACATCTTTATGGGTTCAACATATACAATATAGGACCTAAAGGACACTAAAGAACACACTAAAACAGTTAAAATGGCATTATACAGTTTTGTTCAGAAAATCACATCAGCCTCTGCAGACATTGTTGACAAGATCTCCTCTGAATAGAATAAGACCCGAGGTACATGGCTTACCAACATTCCTCAGCATATAGATAACTAAGTTTTACTGTTTTGACATAAATCCATCCTCCTATGGGAAGGCCATTCTTCAGCAAAGCTCTAAGCAATTGAGAAGTAATGTATTGAAGAAGACAATGGTAAGCACACTTGACAAATCAACGTTTCCTTCTGTATCATCTGGCTGTAAAGGAAAGATCTACTTTAGTCAGTCACTTCATTGATTTTAGCTGAAGTGCACTTCAAATCATTAAATATTTTACATGTTCACTGTCTTTAGAACTGTATTGCTTCTTTTTAAAAAATTCTATTTTTCCTCTCTAATCACCCTTCCAATAAAGAGAAGAGAAGAGCAGAGCAGAGCAGAGCAGAGAAGAGAAGAGAAGAGAAGAGAAGAGAAGAGAAGAGAAGAGAAGAGAAGAGAAGATCAAGCAAACAATAATCAATATACCAAGACTTTTCTCCTTTTAGCTATGCTAGTGATAGTGAAAAAAAAAATCTTAAAACTTAAGCTCAGGCCATGGATTTCTGCCTTAAGTATTTAGGATTGGACCCAAAAGGAACTGACAACTGTGATGGAAATAAAATGTTACTTCTCTTTTTCTCAATGAAGAATGTCATGGGTATGGAGTCAACACTATTAATGCTAGAAGAAGGGTCACTGACATTTGAAAATAAGATATGTCAAAGAATATTAGAGAGACAGACAAGAAGAAAGAGCCTGATTGTCATTGGTATTTTTAATGTCGTTTAATTGTTGCATTGAAAGAGATGAATTCTAAGAAATATCATGACCCACATTTTATCTATTTGACAAATAGGTTACATTTTGCATCTTCTAGAAATGTACTGAAACACACCATAAAGATGAATTCCCAGAGCAAAAGCTACTGCAGTAATTGTGATCTTTAAATCCATATAGTTTAGGAGAGCTTCTTAACAGTTGACCTGAAGAGAAATGACCTACATCAAGCTCTGCAGCTGTTTGCTTTCTGAAGCATGCAGGGAGACCAAGTGTCATTGTTACTATATTGATAGACCAAAAATCATTATGAAAAGTACTACTATAAAAATCCTACAAGAATGTAAAGACACACTTTCCAAACAGAACAAAAATCATAATGTCAAATTGAATCTTACTGATAGTCAGCTAGCTGAAATATGTTTTCCAGTTGTGTTTCTAGCTCTTTGGGTGGGTTATCACGGTCAACAAAACAAAATAAACAAACAAATAAAAAAACAAGGACGATTTTTTTTTCCTGTTCCACAGCTCTTCCATCATACTTATGTGTACTCATCTTTATGGTTCTTGCCTTCTAAGAAGAACAAGTCAAATTCCTACGCTGCAGAGAGGAGAAAGCTGCTGAAAAAGAATAAAGAGAAAGCAGAATTACACCTGAAATTCTCTGCTTCAAGTTTAACTAAATACCTGCTGCCAAGTTGATTCTGAAGCCTGGAAAACTGTGATTCTTCCAATGGACTTCAGGAAAATGTGTGCCTCCTGATGAATGGGATGGATACTTTGGTGATGGAGGATACAGAGAAGACACTAAAAGCACATTTTGCTTCAGTCTTTACTGCTAAGGCTACTTCCCATGAGCTACAGAGTCTGGACACAAGAGAGAAAATTTGGAGGGAGGAAGACCTTCCTCTGGCTGAGGAAGATTGAATTAGAGATTAGTTAGGCAAACTGGACACCCATAAATCTATGGGCCTGGGATGCACCAACAGGTACTGGTAGAATTGGCAGCCATTATTGCTCAGTCACTCTCTATCATCTTTGAGAGGGCATGGAGAACAGGAAAGGTGCTGGAGGACTGGAAGAAAGCCAAGACCACCCCAGTCTTCAAAAGGCGCAAGAAGGAGGACCCAGGAAACTACAGGCCAGTTGGTCTCACCTCTGTCCCTGGAAAGGTGATGGAGCAGTGGATGTTGTCTACCTTGACTTTAACTAAAGGCTTTTGACACTATCTTCCATACCATCCCCAAGGGGAAGCTCAGGACATATGCATTAGATAAGTGGACAATGAGGTAGACTGAGAACTGGCTGAGTGGCAGGACTGGGAAGGTGGTCCAGTCCTGCCACTCAGCCAGTTCTCAGTCTACCAAGTCTCAGTCTACCAATGAGACCAAGTATAGCAGAGCTCAAAGGGTCATGATAAATGGAGCTGAATCCAGTTGGAGGGCTGTGCCAGTGATGTCCCACAGGAGTCAACACTGGGCCCAGTGCTGTTCAACTTTTATTCATCAATGGCTTGGACGAGGGCACAGAGTGCACCCTGAGCAACTCTGCTGATGATACAAAACTGGGTGAAGTGACCAACACTCTGGAGGGATGTGGTCGCTTTCAGAGGAACCTACACAGGGTGTAGAGTTGGGCAGAGAGGAACGTCATGAGGTTCAACAAGGACAGGTACAGGGTGCTGCACCTGGGCAGGAATAACCCCAGGCACCAGTACAGAATTGGGGTTGACCTGCTGGAAAGCAGCTCCACGGAGAAGGACCTGGGAGTCCTGGTTGACACGAAGTTAACCATGAGTCAGCAGGGTGCCATCGTGGCCAAGAAGACCAATGGGATCCTGGTCTGCATCAGGAGGAGTGTTGCCAGCAGGTGGAGGGAGGGGATTCTGCCCCTCTAGTCAGCTCCAGTGAGCCCGCTCTCTAGACGTCCCTTGCAACTTCAACTATTCTGTGATTCTTCCTGTTGTTTATGTTTAATTTCCTGCTTGCTAGCTTGATTGTACATTCAAAGGCATTCCTCACACTGTATTGAGGAAGGTACTAGAAGTAGCTGATTATGGAGACTGATGTTTTCTGTCAGACTAAATGAAATTGCTGGCATAGTGAAACACTCTATCCTTGTTTAAACATAAGATGTTGGCTTCAAATTTCCTGCTTTTGTCTGATGATTATCTTGTGCAGTCTGCTAACTCTACTTATGTCAGGACTACAATCTGTTCTTTTTATCTGGGAGATTTTTCCCCTGAGAGATGTTTTCTATGCCTTCAAACCATCTAATCCAACAGATCAGTCTCAGATTAGTTCTAGGGAAAATTATGTAGTGAAGGAAATGAGTGACATGGTGAACAACTTGAACTTTAGTCATTAGTGTGCTCTTGCAGCAATAAAGGCTAAATTCATCCAGAGCAGAATTAGACAGTGTGCCAAAAGGTCAAAGAAAACGATAAATTACCTGTATTCAGCCCTGAAGCTATATCTGAAATGCTACCAGATCAAACTCCAGATTGACAATCTTGAGAAATTCTTTCAGCAGATCATAAAGGATACCAGAGAAAATGATTTAGAAGGAGAATCTGAGAAGATTTTAATTTGGAGAAGGAAAAGTTTAAGAAAAAAATAGTTATAATCTCCCACTAGCTATCAAGTTTATTAGAGATATGACCAGGGTTCAGAGATGCATAGTAACAGGAGGCAAGGGTCACAAGCTGCAAATGAAATTACTATCGGGAAAATAGGGAAATAGGGAAAAAATAGCAAAAAGAATAGTAATACATTGTTGAGAGAAACTGTGGTACTAGGTTCCATTCCTAGATATTTTGAAAGTCCATCTGGACAAGGCCTCAGGCATCTTCACTAGGCTTCATATGTTTTTCTGCTTTGAAGATGAGGTATAGAATCAGTGATTTCTTCTTCCTTCTAATCTGCCTTTTTGCCTTTTTTTTTTTTTTTCCTGTAATTCTGTCACTCTGAGAGCACAGGATTGGGTGCTTGGGACTTGTGCAGAATGCACAAAAAAAAAAAAAATCAGTCTGCAAAACAGACAACTGATATTTTCTTTTGTGAACTGCATAAAGCCTCTATTTGCAAGAGAAATGGTATATTTTCTCAAAGAGTTGCACTTTATTTTGGCTTTATGACCATCTACCCAAGTCATTCATGTCAAAATTGGATATTTTTTCTCACTGTTTAGTGTCCTCAAATTAAGTAGGACATGTTATCCACTGTTTTAGCCTCGAGTTTAGATGTACTTTCTTTTTGTTCTTTTCAGCTGTGTTTGTCTTAACTTCTAGTCCTCACTTGTTGAGATTGCCTGTAAGGCCTTTGTAGTTCTCAAATATTTTAAAAGCTTTATTATAAGGACAGCTATACTTCAGCCTTTTGGATCTCATTTTATTTATCCTATCATCTTTCAAAGGTATTATGTAACATTTATTAGAATAAAAATATTTGTACAATTCGAGAAAATTACAACTCTTTACTTACTCCTATCAAGAATTTTCCTGCCATGCCATGGCTTTCTCTAAGTCATGAGATGGCATCACTAAAATACTGTTTCTCAGCCTCAATTTCTCCACTGCCCCATTTTTCCTGTTCATCTCAAAGAAAAGAAATGCATGTCTACCTGCCTGGACTTACTGCATGCTAAGTTTTATAAACCATAACACACAAGCTATGTTTAGGAATGAATGAAGTTATAATAATATTGTGAACAATGCATATAATTAAAGACCTGAGCTGATTTCTGAGATATTTTTCCTAATTTACACTACTTTAAACTTAATCTGATGCATAATTTTACCTGTAAAGATTATTACATCTGCTGTCTTAACCAACTAGTTACAGAACACGTTGTCAATGGAAATAATGCTCAGCATTCCTCAAAGAAAAAAGAACATCAACCTAGAAGCATTTTGATGTAGTATTTTCAGTCAACTGCTTTTTGCAAGTCAGCACAGATTCAAGAGAAGCCTGCACTGAATCGTGTCAAATTACCATCAAGTCAATTGATGTTTCTGAATGAGGCTCAAAAACATTCTGAATGAGTCTGTGTAAATCTACCGAAGATTATATGAGCAATTAGAATACTTATTACTCAGTAAATCTATGTGCCACGGGAAAAAATAAAAATAAATTGAAGATTTATATGAGGTATTGAGGCTGAATATTTAAATACTAAATAAGTAAATAGTTAATGGTAATTTATATTTGGGAACAATGTGTTATTTAATAAGGACCCAATCCCATTAAAAAATCCAATGTCACTATATTTGGCAGCATTTACATAGATAGTTTAAGCAGGACATTAACTATGCAAAAGTTTCTTGTGGGGACATTATCCTAGAGAAAAAAATTACTCCCAGATAGATAAAGTATATTTTAGTGGGACAGTGCATGAGATTAAGGACTTCTAAAAGAATTTTAAGATCTGGGCACTAGTAGCCTACATTACTATTCCATATAACTTCTAGTTATTATGGCAAAGAATTTGATAACATTTTTCAGATGCAGAAAATTTTTACAAGCTAACTAGATAATCCTAATGTCTCAATGAACTGTGCTAAATCACATCATGAGTTGTGAGTCCCTTTAAGCTGTGGTTTGCTGTGAACCTTAGGAAATGTTATAAGGCATCTGGACTACTTTGCTTGCTTGCATGTTTTTGTTTGTTTGTTTGTTTGTTTTATATTGTATTTGTATGGAGAGAGAGAGAAGCTGTGATC